>CM031857.1:113214918-113273609 GCA_018697195.1 Certhia americana
GAAGCTGGAAGAGTATGCCCTCCAACAACAGATGGTTGTAGAAGAAACACAGCCCAGCTCTCCCAGCCCTGAGAGCACAGCGGTGGCAGCAGAGGCAGTGCCTGTCCTGCCCAGCACCTCTCCTGACTCACAAAGTCCCACAGACCAGAACATCATCAGGAAGATCCTGAGACAGGTGCTGCAGGAGATCCAGGCACTGAAGCAGCAGGTGAAAGAAGTCACTGCCTTTCAACAGTGGCTGGCTGTAAAAGTACAATCAGTAGCCAAAAGGGAAGATAGCTCAGTGCCTGCCCTGCAGAGCATCCCCCAGCCCTCACCTGCCCAGCTGGGTGCCCAGACCCTCAGGGAGCAGCAGCAGGAGGGAGCAGTGGGGTCCGTGCTGGCAATGGGGGAGAGGAAGGAGGACTCCAACGAGGAAACAAAATGTTGGCAATACTTGGATGAACTGGAGCCTTTCCTGTTGGGAGACCCAGAGATGTCCCAGGTGTCTGTCACAGGACACACAGTGAGCATTTCTCCTGGAGGGGGGATCCCAGTGCTTCCCCCCTTTTGAGGCTTTGTTTGAGTGCCCAGCACTGGAGCCATGCAGCCAAGGGCCAGTGTCTGCCCTGCACAGTTCCCCCAGCCCCTCACCTGCCCAGCTGGGAGCCCAGATCCTCAGGGAGCAGCATCAGCATCAGTGCAGGCAGTGCAAGAGAGCGAGGAGGGGACCTTGGCTGGGGAGGACAAAAAGTGGGCAGATGACATCAAGTCAGAGCTTTCCCAGTGGGAAAATAAGGAAGCAGGGGTGTCCTATAGAGAAATGAACAACTCCCAAAAAGTGTCCCAGTGGAAGGAGTGCCCTGAGCAGGAGCTGTCCCATGAAGAGGGTTCTTACTGGGAAGAGCATACAGGGGAAGATCTGTCCCATGGAGAAGTCACAAGTTACCATGAACACTCTGACTAGGAAGAAAATTTCCCTGAGCAAGAACTGACCCAGGGAGAAACAAACAGCTCCCAAGACTTCTCAGACTGGGAAGACTACACTGAGTAAGGGCTGTCTCAAGGCAACAACTTTGAAGAACATTCTGACTGGGAAGAATACAATTTACCAAGACCTTTCCCAAGGGGAAGACTGCATTGGCCAAGACGTGTCGAGAGGGAATGGCACCAGACCCTCAGTACACTCCACTTGGGAAGATGATAGCTACCAGCAGCTCATGCAGGAGAACTGTGAAGACGAGAGCAACCATGGCATCAGGACTGAGTCCCTGGCCCCAGAGGAGGACGAGTGGGATGAGGTGAGCATCCTGGAGCTGCCCCCAAAAGAAGACAAAGAGCAAAACTGGAGAGATTTTGAGGCAGACGGGCTCCCGGTGCCCATCCCTCGTGAGGCCTGGGTTGAGGAGCAGACACCGGAGCCGCACAGCCCAGAGCTGTTCTGTGCCTGTCCAGTGTTCCTGAAATGCCTGATCCCCGTGGGACACATGGCTTCTCTTGCCTGCAAGGAGCCAGTCCCAGAGTCAGGGACAGAGAACTGGATGCCTGCCCCACACAGCCCCTCCAGCTCCTTACTTGCCCAGCTGGGAGTCCAGGCCCTGCAAGGCAGCTGGCTGCCCCCAGGAAACATCCCTCCTGCTTTAGGCAGGCATTGAAGGGGCTGTTCCAGTGTCCCTTCCTGAGGCCACAGCCAGAGGAGTAGCACAGACACGGAAGATGAAGAAGAAGACAACAAAGAAGATGAAGATGAAGACAACTGTCTCAGTTTTGAGACAAATTTAAGAGAGGACACTCCACAATGAATAGTCTCCTCTAAAGGGTTTCAACATACCCCCTCCAAAATGAATACCAATAAATACCAATACAAACAGAAAATGAATACCAATAGAGGGAAGTGAAAAATACCAAAACCAACAGTTAATTAACAACAGAATGCTCACAGAACTCTCCCCCTGCCCTACACAGACACAGGAACAAAGACACAAAAATTCCTGGAGAATGGGGCAAACTTGAAGAAATCCCCCTTCCTGACATGGGGTGAGAGAGGGCACTTGCTGTCACACTGAGGAGGAGGTTCCATGGAGGACTTCTCAAGTGGAGCTTCCACAGATGAAGACAAAGACGACAAAGATAAAAACTAAGAAGACTGAGAAGACAAAGAAGAATAATTTAAAAATACATATAAGAATAGTCATAAGAATTTAAAAATAGAAGAAGAGGAATAAGAATAAGAATTTAAAAATACATAGAAGAAGAAGAGTAACAGGAATAAGAATTTAGAAGCAGAGAAGCAGAGAAGGGTAGCCAGAGCAAGGAGAATAAGAAAAAGAGGAATAATTTAAGAAGAATTTGGGTATTTTCTAGTAAGGTTTGTAAGGCACTTTAAGGGCAGAGTCTCCCGATTCCCTTTGCTGTCTCTGCGATGGGTTTTGCCCCTGAGAGCCAGCGAGTGCCCTGTGAGCAGTGAGTGCTCAGCGGCAGCGGCAGCGCTGGGCAGAGTTCCCGGCTGTGCCGGCAGGGCAGGGCTGTCCCTGCTCTCTGCAGCAAACTCAAGGCGCAGGCTGAGCCCGGCTGGCAGAGAGCTGTGCTGGGAACCCCTTGGCAGCAGGGCTGTGCAGCCGGGACAGCGAAGCCCCCAGAGCCCCGCTCTGACGCTGCCCATGGCCAGGGAGCCGAGCTGCCTTGCAAAGGCAGCGCCACTTTGGCCTGGGCCAGGAGCAGCGGCTGCTCCTTGCCAGGCTGGCTGGGGCTCTCAAGGTGCTGCCAAGGCTCTCCTCGCCATTTGCACTTCTCCTTTGCACACAAAACGTGCAGCACAAGGAACGTGCAGCTGAGCCTGTGCCTAAAGCCTCGCCCCCTCTGCTCCCCTGGCCCTGCCCGGGCCCTGCTCAGCACAGAGCAGCTCTGGAGTCGCTGCTGGAGTCCGGACAACTTCCACAGCCACAGAATGCTTGGGCTTGGCAGGGACCTTACAGCTCCTGCAGTTCCAGCTGATTATCTCCTGCTGTGGCTCCCTGTCTCTGACAGGGGCTTCCTCTGAATTTCTCTCTCCCTGCCTCTCACTTGTTGTGCAGTCAGATAAAATAAATGAATCAAATCCCTCTGTTACCCTCCGAAGGTCTCATTTGCCCCATAATTGGGGCAGAGGCATCTTTCGCTCATTGCATCCTGACATGTGGGCAAGGACACCTCCCACTGCTCCATCCCCAGTGTCCAACCTGGCCTGGGACACTGCCAGGGATCCAGGGGCAGACACAGCTGCTCTGGGCACCCTGTGCCAGAACCTGACCACCCTCATTGGGAACAATTACTTCTGCAAACCCCTCAGTGTTCTGTCCCTGGAGCCAGGCTCTGTGTGTCCCTCAGCAACCTTGTACAGGGCAGGATGGATTCCCCTGGTGCAGCCCCAGCTGAGGCAGCAGCAGGTCGGAGCTGTTCCTGACAGATCCCTGCGGGATCAGCTGGACAGGGCTGTGCAGACACAGAGCCCAAAGCAGTGCACACAGCACTGGGGCAGCACCGCAGAGCTGGGGCTGGGCTGGTTTTACCAGGAATCTCCACAGCGCTCTGTCCTGAGCAGCTGTGACTGCAGCCTGGTGTTGGCATCTCCAGCCTCCGGAGTGGTCCAGGGCAGGAGCTTTCTCTGGGATTAGTTTTTCCTTCTTCTGGGATAATTTTCACAGAATTACAGAATCCCTGAGGTTGGAAAAGCCTCCCAGACAATCGAGTCCAAGCTGTGCCCGATGCCCACCTTGTCACTGAGTGCCACATCCAGGCCTTCCTTGGACACCTCCAGAGATGGGGACTCCACCACCTCCTTGGGCAACCCTTTCCCATGCTAAACCACCCTTTCCTTGAAGAAATTCCTGCTGATATTCAACATGACCTTCCCCTGGCACAGGTTGAGGCTATGTCCTCTCATCCTGTCACTTGTTGCCAAGGAAAACAGGCTAACCCCCACCTGGCTACACCCCCTGTCAGGGACCTATGGAGCACAACAAGATCTCCCCATAGTCATTCCTTTTTATTAACTCCCTTCCTTCCCTTTTTGAGCACAACCAACTTTCTCACTGAGTGGGGATCCCTTTGAGGCAGCAAATCCCATTTTTGTGCAGTTTTTACAATGTCCCAATGGTAAGAAATCACACACTCACAAAACTGGGGAATCCTTGCTGCTCTCACCACCTCCTCAAAGAGCAGCTATTTCTGTGGATTTGCTGATGACCCCAGAGCTAAGATCCCATTTTTCTCATCAGCACTCTTGGAGCAGTCAGGATTGCTGTCAAGGAAGGGGAGGGATCCCTGGATTTACTTGGAGCAAAATGCATTTTCTGGATTAACGGCATGAAACAGTTTAACTTCATGCTTGTATTACCCACATTAACGCCACCATTTATTTGTGTGTTTCTTCTGATATTTCTTATCAGACTCTTGGGATTCTGTCCAGAGAACCAGAGATGTTTCCCCTCAGCTAAACCAAGCCACCATCATCGACCTGCACCCATCCTCCACCTACAACATCCGCATGTACGCCAAGAACCGCATCGGCAAGAGCGAGGCCAGCAACGAGCTCACCATCACCACTGATGAAGCAGGTATGCCCTGGCTTTGCAACCTCTGAATTCTGTGGGGATTCTCCCTCTGATGTCAGGAATCGTTGCATGAAATGCTGCTTATGTGGCTGCAGCTGTGTCGAAAGGAATACTGAGTTATTCCCATAGAACACCATGACTTTTGCAACTTCATTGTGCAGGGCTGTAATTAAAGCTGTTCAGTGGCATCTAGTGGTCAAAGAAGACATTGTGCTCCAAGTTTTCAGCTTGTGAGGTTGGGAGTAACACACCTGTATCTACAGTGAGGCAACTCAATCAGCAACATCCTGGTTTTAGTGGTGGTGCCTCCCCCTGTGGGTATTGTAGCTTTCCTTACATGTTTAGACATTAATGTAGGTAACTAATTTAAATTTATCCCTTTTGAGAATGTTGATCCACTCTTCATTTGAATATTCCCTCACTCAACCCACCCACCACTGATTTTTCTGGCCTCTGTTTAAGCCTCTTGGCTGTCATTTGTTAATTTTATCCCCCTGATTTTGTTCTGTTGTCTTACAGAATCACAGAATCATTTAAGTGGGAAAAGACCTCCAAGGTCATCAAGTCTGACCTTTATTGTTACCTTTACCCTTTTATTCTCCTGCATCAGCACCAGAAGCACTGCGTGGGCATTTTCCCTTTGGTGGCTGGAGCCACTCTCATGTACATGGAATTTCTGTCTTCCTTTACCTTATGCTACATCAGCACTACTTCCTTCTTTGGGGTTTTAGAGATGACAACATGGTGACAGTGTCCTGGCAGTCAAAATTCCCTTTCTCTTTCAAGATTCACATTGCTCCTGGATTTGAACACCCAGAGACTGATTTTTAGTTCGGCTCCTATGAACACAACTGTGTAATTCCCACTTAATTTCTCTGGGAATTTCCTACAATGAAAACATAGTCTTTATCAGGACAACGTGGTTTTGGTTCTGAGGGACTTTCTGAGTAGGAACAGGACACAAAGGCTCACAGTGGAAAGCAGAATAAGCTGGAGATAACATGAGTTGCATTTCTTTTATCATTCCAGCAGAAGGAATGCGTGAAGTGAACAGATTTAACAGTTTGTTTGAAAAATACTTATTTTTTGATCAGAAATTTTCTCTTCCTTTGTGCAAAGAAAATGTGAAATCACTAGAGAAAACAGACTATCTATTCTTCCAGCCAGAGTCATCTATAACTTTAAAATGCCCATCCTTCCTTGTGCAAAATACAGGGCTGGGTCTTGGATCAGCTCTCTCATGCTCCCTTATTCACCCATGCTTGGAATGTTTTTTACTTGCCAAGTTTTTCCTGACTGGTAATTAAGTTGTCAGGAGCAGCAGCTGCCCTTGGAATAAAAAAACAGCTTCCCCATGAACAGGGTGGAACCTTAACATCACATTTTATTCAGTTCTTTGTAACCAGGTTTCAGAATAAATGATCCTTTTGTCACTGTCTTTTGAGGAGCTGTTTGTTGGTAGAAAAAGACCAGCAGTGTGGAACTGTATTCAAAAGTCACTGATCTACCTAGGGAAGGACTGGGAGAGAGGAGGTCAGGCTTAGGCAGAGTTTGTGATGTTTTTCTCCTGGGATTTTATTTCAGGGGATGCACAAAGTGTAGGAACATCATTTCTTTTGATCACTGTTTACTTCTGTTCTCTGCTTTTGCAGCAGGCAATGGAGAACAGCATGGGTACGGGGGATGACAGAGAAGGTAATGAGCAGGGAGCAAAATAAAGGTCCAAGAAATACAAGATAAAAACCAAGCAACTTGGAAAGGGGGCGCAGATTCTGTGCCACATATTGCAAAGAAATACCTGTGTTAAAAAGAAACCTGTAAAAGGTCTCTGTGGCAAAAGCATAGGTAAGGATGGAATGATTTCAAAGCTTGCAGACCACATCTTTCTTTCCATACAACCCCAATTAGCTGATGTGTTGGAAAATAGATGTCAGTACACACTTGCACTAATTCCTGTCAGAGAAAAAAAAGAAGCATTATGGCCATTGCCTAATACTGAAATCAATAGAGGAAGCAGGGATATCTGGGTTTTCTTTATGTCCTTGCCACAAACTCTGTATGACATTAAGTATATAAAACAAATGACTTCTTATTTAACATCTCCCTATGGTGTGCTGGCAACACAACTATTCAGGTCTGTGAAAAAAAATTGGGGTCTTTTGAGGGAAAATCATGGGGGTTTAGGGGCACGTTTAAAACTCCATTTTTAGGATCAAATGCTTTGCTCAAATGCCACTATATTATAATATATCCTGGAGAAGTGGCCTTCATTTTTGTCAACAGGAGAACAGAATCAAGGTCAGGCTTCAAAAAATTCATGGAGGTCTCATTTTTGCCAGTGGACTTTTTCCCTCTTCTCCTTCCTTTGTATTAATGTAAGAAGAATGGAAATAAAGTTCTTTCAAGCTTTGGAAATTTCCCATATGAAGGACAGTCAGGAATGGCAGAGAATAGGGCATATTTAATAACTTTAACATATTATAGGCTGTATTCTGTGTCTCTGCTTCCATCAGTTAAAGCAAAATGTTCTGGTTCCTTTCACCACAGCTGTCATATATTGCTGCTCCACCTCTAACAGCCCCATCTCACCCTTTTTTATTGCTTTCCTTCCTTTGTCCTGCTATTAAACTTAATTTAATACTTTTTACTGAGGCTGTATTCTGCATCAAGGGAACCCTCTGCAGCAGCTCGAGATGGCTCCATCCCTCTCCTCAGATCTTTCCTTTGCAGTGATTTACCTCACTGAGCAAGCAATTTACTGCACATCTCTCTGATCAATCCCAGCTGATCCTGGTCTGCTTTGTAGCTGCCCAGCTGACGAGGAGGTTCCTGCTTTTTCCATTCACATTTAAAGCCTCCTGCACACCTTTGGCACCGTATAGATGGTCCATGAAACTTTGCCTGGCTCAGGCAGGAGTTGAAAGAAGGTTTTCCCATCTACCAGTTATTTTTTGTCTGATTTCCAGGCTGGAACTCTTACTGGGGAGGGTGACAGTGTAACGTGCAGGATTTTGTGTAAAATATCTGATGTTTTACTGAATGTACTCAGTTTCCAGTGAACAAAGGGGGTCCCACTTGAAAATTTGCAACAAGTTGAAAGCTGGATTAGGAGCTCCTGGCTCATCTGCTTTAAATGAACTCTGCTGCTTTTCTGTCACCCACAGGGTTGTGACTGCTGAGAATTCCTCTTGCCTATCTCCAGATATGCAGAAACAGCACTGTGAGAGCATCTGTAGCCAGGAACATCACTATTACTCATTTTATTCTATTTTTTTATTTACCCCCTTGGTATATTTTAGCACATATTGTGTCTTGCTGTTGGCCAGAGATAACACCAGAATGCAGAGGATTCCTGGCCCTGATTCTGTTTGGTGAAGTTTTCCATGTGACACTGGCCCCATCTCTCTGGGATGTAAAGGTGGTGACATTTTATGTGAAATGCTGAATTCCTTGGGCAGTGAGGGGTGGTTTTGATGCATTTTCCTTCTCTTTCCAGCCCCTGATGGTCCACCTCAGGATGTGCAGCTTGAGCCTATATCTTCACAGAGCATCAGAGTCACCTGGAAGGTAAATACTCACACATCCACAGACAAGATAGGCTCTGTCAGTATTTGGATGCTTTCAGGGGAGTGTTTTAACAACTGTGCCTTGGTTATTTTATTTAGGAGAGATATTGTAGATGCCTTTGCCAACAAGTCTTAAAATATTTGCCATTGAAGGGAGCATCATGCAAAGAACACCTTCCACTGGAGAGTAAAAGTAGCAGCTGCTTGCATTTCTATCTTTTTCCTGATTTCAGAGATAGGCCACGTATTTAGAATATGAACACTCAAAAAATTTCACTTTGTTTCTGGCCAAAACTTCCCCAGAAACCATTGGAACCAAAGGGACCTTTTTCCCATCGCAATAGACTTTGGGACAGATCTTTGCTGCACAGAGAGAGCAGTGTGAGTGTCTCAGTACAGTCCATGAGAACTGATGAAGAGTAATTGATATAAAAATATCATCAGCTGGTATCATTTAAAAATCTGGTAGGTCATGTGACTCAGGTTTTCTAGCTTTTTCTCAGTATTTTGACAATAACAGAAAGTTTTAAATGCTTTGGTATGATACCAGAGGCACTTAAATCCTGTTTTAAATGGTTTTGTGATATATACTGCTTGTATTTTGTATTGATAATTCCATATATTTACGATTCTGAAATATATAATATTTAGAGTCAAAGTGGTATAGTGGCATAATAATAATGATTATCTTCTATATCGATGTTAATTACTCCTGCAAATGTGAGTGATGTGGCTTTTGTCCTATTATATATGGATTATTCAGAAGGTCAGGAGCAGTGAGGTTCTGCTTATTAAACAAATAACTATGGGTGATTGGTTATTTATTGCATAATAATGAATATATTGTAGGTTTAAGGCAGTTCTTTAAAAGGCAGGTTCAGAACCTTTTCTGCACAGGTCACAAAAAATGCAAAGCTGATCCTTGGACCTTGTCCACATCTTAAGTTTATATCAGTGTTGCTTTTCATCAAATGGTATCCAAACCCAAAAGCTGTGTGGTCACAGATTTACCTGGAGTGAAACACAACAATGAACTTAGAGAAGACACAGATTTAAATCCAACACACAGTCAGTAGAGCAAAGGAAGTAGTTTTGAAGCCATGCAAGGGTGTACAGTGATTCTCAACAACTGGAATAAATTCTTAATAGTTGTTTTTTTTCTTCTTAAACCACTTAAGAACTGTGACTATCTAAAGTCAACTATAATCTTCAAGCTTCTACACCTGAACTTTTTTTTATGGATGTATGGGTAGGAAAATTGAAAGGCTTAGTTTGCTTTTTCAGAAAGATCACTCTGGGGGGTGTTTTTAAAATAGCAAAATGGGCACCACTGGCTCCTTGCTGGAGTTTATAGCTGCTGTTTGTGAAGTTTTGCCATTAAATTTTATAGATGCAGATGTGAACAGGACAATTCCCACACCTGCATTTCAATAACTACCTAAAATGTAGTTCAGTTTGTACTTCCAGGACACTTCAAGTGCAACTGAGCATGTCCTGGGCTCTGGGTGTTGTCTGATATTTGAAGGATATCAAATGAGGTGCTGGGGTTGGGTTCTCAAGATCATGTTTGGAATTTGATTTGGGAATTCTTGTCAAACGAAGTTCAGTATCTAATATAACAGGATATTTACAGAAATTACTTATATATTGAATGCATACTTCATTAGCCTGGTCTCATGAGCTGAAGGGAGAGATGGACTTTCACAAGTTGGAATCAGCTTTAGGGGAAGTCACTGGGCAGGATTAGACCTTGTACCTTTACTGGAAGAGTTATTTCCTGAATGACAATTTTTAAGCTGATTAAAAAGTCTTTTCTTCCCTATTAAAAAGTCTCAAACCAGGTGTGAGCCACTTAATTCCCTTGATTTATTGCAGTTTTCTCCAGGTCAGAGCAGTTTTGGTTCATTATTCAAAAAGGAACTTTAAGATGGTTCCACAGATATAATCCAGTTTGGTTCCATGCTGAATCCTAAATTTGGTTAGGTCCCTACGATGCTGTGCAAAAAGCACTCACTGAGTGTCTAATAAAATGTAATTAAGGATAAGGAAATACCCCATGAGATAAATCCTACATTGTAATGGAAGCCAAAAAACAAGAAAAGAACCTGACCTTGGTAATTTTTGTTTTGGAAGCATGTGGAGCTTTAGTCATGAAAGGCTATGATGACATTGAAAAAACAGGATTATGGTGAAAACCATGGTTATATTTATAGCTGGCAAGCTTTATTAAAATACAGTGTCAATAGCAGCAAAAGGAGCAGGGAATAACACATCGATTACCTTTCATCTTGTATTAAATCCCATTTCTGCAGCTTGCTTTGCCTGTAAATCTTCATTTAATGTTTTCTCTTAGCCCACTCTTAGAAAATCCCAGTTAAGCAAAGTTGTATTGGTCTGTGATTTGTTTAATCCAATATCTGTGTGTCCACATAGAACATTGGGTTTCAGACTAAGCTGTTAAATAAAACTCGCCCCTTTTTGGTAGTTTGAACTGGTGCAGAGGTAAAGGGAAATCAACAGGAATTCTCATTTAGAAAAGAGCATGAAAATATTCTTTTTTTTTTTTTTTCATGTAGTACTTTACATTAAGTAAATTAACCCATTGAATTTAGACATGGGGAATATTCCTTTTCCTCTTTATTTCTATTTACATACACACAAAACTATAGAAATGGCGTACTTTACAAAAGTCATTGATACCCTGTTTTACAACTATTGACTCATGTGAGAAAAGCAGTAAGGTCATGGTCTGAAACTTTTTCATAATGTTCTATGGCTAATGACAAGTTTTATAATATTTTTCCACAAGAACAGTAAGTTGTTTCACTAAATTTTCTACCAAAGATGTGTCTATACACCAGAAGGAATATTTATCAAATGAGTGCAAAAAGTCAACACAGAATGAAGTATTCAGGTCATAGTAACAAGGAACATTGGAATTGTTCTGAAGCAGAACATTCCAATGTTTTGTCCTGAAGTGACTTGGAGTTTGTTTAATATTGTATTGTGTTTCAAAGTAGGGGAGAAAAAAGTAAAATGTTAATATTTGATTTAAAGAAATAAATCTGTTGACTTAAAACAATTATGGAGAAGTTCATGAAAATTTCAAAGTTTGTCATTTTATTCCAATTCAAAGTGAGAAAGTATAATTGTAGAATTCCCAGTGAAGAGGTTGTTGTGGCTGCTTTGTTCAAACTGTTTGTCTGGAAGTCAGTTTGTTGTCAATCAAGATGAGCAGAGGATGGAGCAGCTCTGCTGGCAGGAAAGGCTGGCACAGCTGGCATTGTTCAGCTGCACAGGAGAAGCTTTGGGCTGAGCTCAGGGTGGCCTTGCAGGGCCTGAAGGAGCCCCAGGAAACGTGGAGAGAGACAATTCTCAAGGGATGCAGGCACAGGACACAGGGAATGGCTTCTGTCATGGTTTGAACACCAGGTGTCTGCTAAGGAACGCGGGAGCCTCCCTTGGAATGTAGAATTTAACCCCCCTCCCTCCCAGTTATTATAACTTTGAAATTAAGGGGCTCTCAGGAAAAGATATGGGGATAGGAATAACAGTTCTTTATTAGGGGAACTAAAAAAAACCAATAAAACAAAAACACATGCAGTATTATAAAAGAGAAAAAACCAAACAAATTAACAAACAAACAAAACCCACTGACAGAGTCAGGATCCCAGCTGCCCCCCTGTGTGTCAGGGTGTTGGTGGCAGTGCCATCCCATGGTGGCTGCAGTCCCAGTGGCAGATGTGGCTCTGGTGAAGTGATGCTCCTGGAGAAAAGTGGAGTTTTTCACTGAAGGTCCAGTGGTGAGAGATGGGCCTGGTCTGCCTCTGGGAATCCAGTGGAAAGGCTGCCTTGGTGTTCCAACTCCCAGATTTTTATCCAGGTAGGAATACTTGGCTCCTCCCCCTGTCTGGAGCATTTCCCAGTGGGATGATGGAATTCTCTTAGTGACACTCACTGAGATCTCTCCCTGGAGGGAGGCTGGGTTGTGGAAGAGATCAGAAAACTGCCCCAGCAGGTTTATTGACAGTTGGCCATGGACAGACAATTACACCAACCCCAACACCCCAGTTTGATCAGATGGTGACAGAATACAGAGTTTTGGTTACATTTTGCACTGACACCCATGACAGTTCCCACTGCCAGAGGGCAGGATTAGATGGGATTTGGGGCAGGAATTGTTCACTGTGAGGGTGGGCAGGGGCTGGCACAGGGTGCCCAGAGCAGCTGTGGCTGCCCCTGGATCCCTGGCAGTGTCCCAGGCCAGGTTGGACATTGGGGCTGGGAGCAGCCTGGGGCAGGGGGAGGGGTCCCTGCCATGGCAGGGGTGGGATGGGATGATCTTTAAGGTCTCTTCCAGCCCAAACCATTCAGTGATTCTATGAATATGTCTGAACTCAAACAAAATAAAAATCTGACTTCAGTTTCTAGCTCCAGCTTAAATGTGCCTCCTTCCTCAAACATTCAAAGATCACAAAACCATGGAATTGTCCCGAATAGGTAACGAACTTACAAAGGGTGCTGATAATAAAATTACCTGTATGTTTGTAAAGCAATTGAGGAGTTTTTGACCAAAAAAACCCTGAGAAATAATCAAAGAGGAAACAATTATACTCTTGGATTCCCAAAACATAATCCTTATCCCTCATGACTTACAAGGATCTCAAGATCTGAATCTGGTAATTCAATCAGCTACATCTGATCAAAGTGCTACAATGGGAATTTAAATTATATCATCACTTCAAGGTCTGTGTCTGTTTCTCAGGCAAGAGGAAGAGAATAAAAAAGCATCTGAAGAGATTATTCAATCAATCAGTTGCCTACAGTGACACACATTTTAAATTTGAGAGGGGGCTGGCTTTTGCAGAGCAATGGTTTTGATGATAGTAGATGAAAGGCAAATCTCACCCTGGTTTTATTATCTCCAGTGGACTATAAACTCCCCAAAACAGGCAGGTCCTGTGGCAGAAATGAGTGTTTTTCTTGAGAATCTGTTCCTCAGGAGATTTAATGGGATATAGAAGCAACAGAAGTTGCTGCCTCTGCCAGTCCAACCTGTTGCTGATAAACTGCATCACAAAGACCTTTTCTGAGCAGGACAGATGAGCTTGTGAGCATCTCTTGAGTTTGAAAGAGTTTGGAGGACTGGAAAAAGATTTTTTCTCTTGGATTACAAACTGTGCCTTATAATGCTTATACTAATTATGATTTATATAGATAGAAAATCAGGCAGGAACATTATCGTATATGGAAATTACCCCAATACTATTTAAATAGAATTTTTATAGGTATTGCTGTCAATAACAGGCTTTTTCTCTGAGCTGGAAATCTCTGCTTTGCACTAGATCACATTTTATATTGCAGAACACACAAATGATTTCCACTAGTCAGAGGCAGGGAATCTTGCACTGTGACTGAGAAACGTGGCACGTAATTATGGCCAACCATTTTGTGCTGTCCATATCCCTGAATGCCAGATATATTGCAGCTATTCAGTATGCAAATCCCTGCTTTCCAAATCATTGTTGCCTTCAGCACTCATTATCTAATCATCTTTCTGCACTACACACTGAATGAACAGCAGCATATTTCAAAACACAGCATAAAATTTTCCTAATGCATGGGACTGGATAAACTCCTGTGACTGCTTTGCACAGATCAATAAATGCCTTCCTAAAGGTTCAGTGAATGGTGAGGGCTCCTGGCAAAAACAATTAGTAGTGAATGGTGGCCTGGAATGCAAATATAGCCTTATCAACTCAGCTTGGATTGATTCACCTGAAAAGAGAACAAAACATCATCAATTCCAACTCAAGAGTGTCTCCTTATTGGATTTTTCTGTGCATGAACCATTTAAAGGTCTTTCAGCACAGAATAAAAAACAAAAAAAAAACCAAGACACACACCTGAAATTTATATGGTTGAAAAAAGTTGCTGTTTCATGTGCAGGAAGTATTTTTGAATTGTTGCCTAGAAACAGATTTGCATTCAGTAGGAAAAAATAAAAATTAAAACTTTTTTTTTTTTTTTTCCCCAAAAATTTTAGGGGGAACAGCTTGGCTTTGGATGTGTGCACCTAATGTATAATTTTCCATTTGCTGTTTAGGCTCCAAAGAAGCATTTGCAGAATGGAATTATCCGTGGGTACCAGATTGGTTATCGGGAGTACAGCGCGGGGGGAAATTTCCAGTTCAACATCATCAGCATCGACACCACTGGGGACAGTGAGGTTTATACACTGAATAACCTGAAAAAATTCACCCAGTATGGCATGGTGGTACAGGCCTGTAACCGGGCTGGCATTGGACCTTCTTCTCAGGAAATCATCACCACAACTCTTGAGGACGGTGGGTCCTTGGCAAAAAAACTCTCATGGGACACATTATTAATGTTGTTGTTATTGTTGTATGTCCTTTTATCTTGTTGCATTTCTTGTTTGATTAGTGATGATTAAAGTAGGGATGATAAAAGATCAGTCTTTAGATAGAAAGGTGTAAGAGAAGGGCCTGCTCAATGATTTTCATTGCAAGAGTGAATTTATTTGACCAGGTAAATAAAAATAACCCTCCTAATGTGATACATCCTGTTCTAAATGATGTTGACTGAGTCCAAAATTTTCATTAAGAAGCCAAATGCTCTGGTGTTCACATATTTGCAACTGTTGTGATCTCATCCTTGCTCCAGAGTGATCTCATCATAGTTTTGAGAAGTGAAACTCTGAAAGGTGAATCAACATTGTATTTTTTTGTTGGATTGCTACTGTTTTTAAATGAATCTACTGTTAACCCAGAGCTCTTGTACTGTGCTGACTTGTTCACCTTAAGAGAGACGTGTGTTTTTTCAAGGATATCCAGTGACAGAAAAATCATTGCTATTTCAGGCAAAATTCACCAGGTCTAATCAGAGGAATAATATAGTTGTTTTTTTTATCAAACTGTACAAGAAGTACTTCTCAAACAATGAGAGGGAGTCCTCTAGTGGAAAAAGAGAATGATCCCATATTAAAAAAAAAAAAAAAAAAGTGTTCAGTGCTGTAGACAAGTATAACAGCAAATAATTATCCTAAAGGCCATGCGAGTCAGATTTTCAGCTACTGTAAATCAACATCAGTGTCCTGAAACCAGTGCCAACTTGGAATATGACTTTTACATGGATGAAATGGAATATCACATATCTAAAATCCTCAAGAGCCACAGATTTTGAGGCAGGCTATTCATGAAAGACTAATAGCTTTCTTTTTTATTCTAAATTCTTCTAGGCCTAGCTTGCTGCAAGACCTCAAAAGGCAGTATGCTCACACAGGCATGATTTTTATATTATAATAAATGGGATTTTTTTTCCTTCAGAATCAAGCATGCTTACTTTTCTTGGAAATTTTTTTTGGTTGTCACTCAATTTTGGGTCCCTCTTAGAATTAAAGATGCCACAAGCTTTAAAAGCAATGCCAGTTACTAATACTGCTGTATTACTTTGACAATAAATGACCAACAGAAAATGCCTTAGATTTGTTTGATTTTTTCCCCCATTTTTTTAAATATCAGCAAAAATATATTGTGACCAATTTTTCTATGTTTTTTAAAGACCATTTTTTTTCTCCCTCCACCAAATTTAAAGGGACATTAGAATGGTCCACAAAGATGCAAATTTGGCTGCAGACTTTAAACAATATATTTAAATAGCTTACAGAATGTTCTGCACATTGCACTGTCAGAACACACTTATATTTCAAAAGAAGCAGCAAAAAGCCTATTAAAACACAAGTCAGCAAGTAGGGAAACAGCACATCTAAAGTCATTCCAGGGAAAACAGCTGCACTTGCAGAAACATGTGGATTGTAGCAAGAATAAAGGATTTGCATTATTAGAATGTGTAATACTAATTAAATATTGTGTGGTGGGATAGAGGGGAAAATAAAGAGTAGCTAAAAGATGAATATTGAGTTGTTTTCATTGTGTTAAAGTGGTGAATATCTTCTTCCAGTGCCCAGTTGCCCTCCAGGGAATGTGCAAGCCACTGCCACGTCCCCAGAAACCATCTCCATCTCCTGGTCAACACTGGCAAAGGAAACCCTGAATGGGATCCTGCAGGGTTTCAGGGTTATCTACTGGGCCAACCTCTTGGATGGAGGTGAGAGACACCAATCTATTGCCAAGTAAAAAGCCCTACGTGGCCTTTATATAATTTTCTCTCTGGTGTGAAGGCATTTTACTCCCTTTTCTTTTTGGTTTAGAGAAAATTTTGTCTACCTGTGAGGCAGCAATTTTTCCTAGAGCCTGAAAAGAGCAGCAAAGTTGCTTGGAGGAACCTCAGGGAAGGCTCCCACCATGGGTTTGCAACAGTCCACAGTCCTCCTGTGGTACCCAAAACGACCTGAGCAAATTTCAACTCAGTCACAGAGTCCAGAATGTTGAGTTTTTCTAAAGAATGGTGGCATGGATCTACAACAAACCAACCCAAACCTGGTTTTCACTATAATTTGGTTGGTTATCTCTCTGCCTACTCAATATGCTATCACTTATTTTTTGATAGGGTGCATTTCCTCTCCATAGCTGAGGACAAAAGGAGGAAATGTCTCTGGGAAAAGCCTGTTATTTCCATGCCACCTTGTTCTGTTGTGTTTTGTACTCTTAGCATAATTCCTGGGGAAACAGGCTCCAGAGCAGAGACTGAGTGAAAGGATCAAAGGAGAATTGTGATGCTTTACTAATCTGCAATTTATTGAGTGATGAGAATTCCACGTGACTCCCTTTCTTGTAAATTAAACAAATAAGTAGGTTTGAGATGCACATGACTTTATTCCTACTTGCCCTGTGCATTTTTCACAGCTGTCTCCCTTTCCTTGTGTTCATCCACCAGAACCACAGTTCACTCTAACCTGCAATTGTGCAAATCCTGGCCTCTGTTAGTGTGGAAAGGGCAATTTGGAGTGGAAATGTGACCCAGAGGCCCATTGTCCCTGCTGGTACTGGTAGACTAAAAAATATTGGGAAATCAACCGCCAATTCCTTTAAAAATAAAGATTAAAAATGTATGAGAAGCATACAGAAAAAATGTAGACATGTAGGGCATAAAATTAAATGTTTCCAGTGATGCCTGTAGTTTTGGATCAGATCCTGCGTGGATATTATCACATCTAAGCTCCTATGTGATGTCTCACAAAATGATGAAAAAAGATGATGTTCATGCCATGCTTAAAACTGGATTTTCTTTATTTATTCTGTTTTATTTGCTGCTCTAAATATGTTTAAAGCATTTTTTGCCATATGGGTTGTACTTCTTAGCTTGCTGCGAAAAAAAAAAAAAAGATTAATATGAAGTGCATCATCTTTCTACAAGTAAATCTGATTTTACTGTGTTTAAATCTAGTGTTAGCCAGTATTGCTGCTTTGCAGCAGCATTTGCTACATATTTTAAAATAAAGGAGACTTTTTTTTTCATTTTCCTTATGAGAAATAGTCTTTCTCATAACCAGAAAATCTTTATGAAGATAACCAATGTCCTCATTTTTTTTCTTTAGGGGATGTTTCACAATAATCTCTTCTTATTATCTGTTCTTTATGAAAAATCTCATTAGTTGTAGATTTTCTTCAATTCTCTTCATCATATTTTTTCAAAAATTGCAACCAAAAAAAAAAGAGTTTGAAAATGAAAAGTGGGTCTGCTTAAGTGGTTAGAGGTCAGGACATAAATTAATTAATTTTAATTCATTATAACTCATTGCTGTACTAATGAAGTGTAGCTTGTCTGGGACACCCAAGATTTCCACAGTAGGTATCAACACCTGGAAGAAGAGTAAACTTGGCAATAATTACACTTCCATTTTATTTTTTATTTTTTATTTTTTTAAATTTTATTTTATTTCCTAGAGCTGGGAGAGATAAAGAATGTCACTACTACCCAGCCATCCCTGGAGCTGGATGGCCTGGAAAAATACACCAACTACAGCATCCAGGTGTTGGCTTTTACCCGAGCTGGGGATGGAGTGAGGAGCGAGCAGATTTTCACCCGCACTAAAGAGGATGGTAAGGAGTGAAAGAATTTTCCATTCCCACAGGAAATATTTGTTTGTCTCAGGCTAATAGTGTACACAGAAAAGCAAAGATGGAAAACTCAGCCCTGGCCCCAGCACAGGGAGGAGCTGGAGCTGCTGCAGAGAGCCCAGAGGAGGCAGCAGGATGAGCAGAGGATGGAGCAGCTCTGCTGGCAGGAAAGGCTGGCACAGCTGGCATTGTTCAGCTGCACAGGAGAAGCTTTGGGCTGAGCTCAGGGTGGCCTTGCAGGGCCTGAAGGAGCTGGGAAGAAAGAGGGAAACACAATATTCCCTAAGGCTGGAGTGACAGGACGAGGGTGAATGGCTTCAAACCATCAGAGAGTGGGATTAGATGGGATTTTGGGCAGGAATTGTTCCCTGGCAGGGTGGTCAGGGGCTGGCACAGGGTGCCCAGAGCAGCTGTGGCTGTCCCTGGATCCCTGGCAGTGTCCCAGGCCAGGTTGGACATTGGGGCTGGAGCAGCCTGGGACAGTGGGAGGGGTCCCTGCCATGGCAGGGGTGGGAATGGATGGACTTTGGGGTCCCTTCCAACCCAACCATTCTGATATTCTGTGAAAATATAGACAGGAGGAGAGACTGTTCTAGAACTATCTTATATTATTAGATCCTACTAAGAATATTATTTTCAGTATATGTATATGTATATGTATAAATATATATATATATATATGTATACACACACACACACACACACACACACACATATATATATATAAATCCTCCAAATACCTCTTCCCTCGAAAGCAAAATAAAGAACAAAAATGTCTTACCTTTGTTCCTAGACCAAAGCATGGAAAATTCAATTCCTAATGCTGAAAGTTTAAGAAAATTTTAATCATACCCAGAGACAGACACGTGAGATTGTGTAATCACTTTTTTTGCAATTGTAACTGTTATAATCACTTCAGGTCACCTCAATAGGATGCTAAGTACTGATCTATTTCTGAAGCACTAAAATTCTAAATTCAGGGGATGTTTTGTCCCTAGCCTTTTTTTAATGCCTTGCAAATGCTATGAGATGTACAAATATATTTTTGGATCCCCTAAACGCTTTTGAAAAACTGGATCAAGTATTTTTGTGGTACAGATGAAAATGCCCACAGTCCTGTCAATGAGGTTACTTGAATAATGTTTAATTTATAAATTCTTCTATGAGTTATACAATATGTTTTCAAGGAAATTAGTCAATGGATTTTCATAATTTATCCATTTTATTTGTTACTTGTGAGTATATGAATATACTTGCCAACTTTTTTTATTTGAATTGAGATTTACAAAAGTGACAAGAGAACAGGTTCAGTAAATCAACTGACTTGATGAATTTTCAGTGCTTTTTTGCCAATAAAAATTACATGATGAAAATTATTTTTTTTTCCAATTAAATATTAAGGCATTCATTCTCAAATTTACATACATTGTAAGTTCATCTGACCCCAGCTGTAGCTGTATCCAGGGGCTGCAGTAAATGAAAATTACTCAGCTCTAGATTTGTGTGTCTCAAACACTGAATGTTCTGATATCAGCCTAAAGTCCTTTAACAGTCACTTTGGAGCACCCAGGTTCTGATTCAGATGCTCTTGGGACACCTAGTGCTTGGAAGTAAATGGATTTATTTCAATGAAAAACAAATCTAAAATGTAAAATCTAAAATGTAAGAGAACTGTAAAACACATGCTGCATTTTCAAGCTACTTTTTGCTAAGTAGATCCCAGCATAACAAACCTTCCTTGAATTCTCTCTGAACACAAAGGCTCTCAGCCTTGAGCCTTGGGAGTAATGTCCCACATTGCTCCAGGAGCTTGGGGACAGCCTGGTCTTGGGGAAATCTGGTTTATGCAGAAGCCTCAAACAGTTCTACTTTTTCATCTTCTTCATCTTCCTCATCTTCTTCTTCTACATCTGCTTCTGCTTCTTCTGCTGCATCTGCTTCTTCTGCTGTTTCTGCTGCTTCTTCTTCTGCTTCTTTAACTGCTTCTGCTTCTTCTGCTTCTCCTGCTTCTCCTCCTCCTCCTCCTTCTCCTGCTTCTTCTTCTTTTTCCCTTAGCCCATCTCTTCCTCATTTGCTCATCCCAATTCTTGGTGGTGGCTCTTTTGCTGTCTCCATCTCTGGGATCAGACAGGCCCTGAGGGGATCACATTCCCTCAGACTGTGGCAGCTGTGCAAAGGCTCATTTCTCACCTTTAATCCTCCTGGCAGCTCAGTAATAATTCTGCCTGAGGCAGCCTAACTAACCTTTCCAGAGATTTTTCTGATGCCTCACACTGGTTCCATTCATTAAATCTTTTGTCCAGAAAACTAAATGGAAACGTGTTCCAGAAAATACAATGATTTCATATTCAGCTTCAGCTTCATGACTTTTTATTAATGTCAAGAAAGGTTTTGAGTGGAATGTACAGAGACCTGCAGTTAAGAATAAGCCAAACTCAAAATTCTGGATCTGAACATCCTGAAGGGTGTGGAAGTTAAAGAGGAAAAGAGCATTCACATTGCCAAGCTCCATGCACCAAACAGGTGCTTCATTGCTTAGAAGAAGAGACATTTTTACTGTAATTTTCTAAGGAAAAGTGTTCTGTAGAGGATTATACTGTAGGACTAATTCCAGTGCACTTAAAAGATCCTGCCCTGAAGTGAGTTTAAGCACTTCCCTGGCATGTGCAATACATTAATTGGGATCTTAACAGAGCTTAGATCTTGAAACCTTCTATCTCTGCTCCCAGTCCTTCTCTGGCTAAAATTATTACACAAGATATTCCACCCTTCTCTAATAAAATCTGGAAATCTGGCATATTTTTAAGTGGCTGCCATCAAGCCGTGCAGGTCATTATTGCTGTGAGGCCATACCACCTCTTTTTTTTTTAATATGAGAGGAAACTTTTCTTTGTAAAATCAATGGTGCGACATTTTCCATGGCTGCTGGAAAAGAAACTCATGGCCTCCTGTGACTTCTCTGTTGATGTTCTGCTAAAGACATCAACCCAAAATTTCTTCAGCAGGCTTGAAATCTCTAATGGGGCAAAATAAGGGTAACCCAACAAGTGAATCCTGGATGGAATGTGTTGCTACTTTGATTTCTTGTAATGTTTGATACTGATTTTAGACACCAGAGGTCAGACACTGCTGCTGATCAGCAAAGGAAATGGGAGCAACTCAAGCAAATAATAGGAAATGAGCTTTCAAGAAATGAGCTTTCCTTTCAATGTGATCATATTTATGGGTTTTATCTAGCTTTTTGTTCCCCACTTTTCTAAAAGCTGACTTCAGAAAAAGATGCTTCTCCTTTTGGACTTCCTCCTGGTAGAAAAGCTGAGAAGAAATGTCCAGTTTTTAAAAATTAATTCTGGTGTTGTCCCTTACCTTTTCCACTTTATAGTTTCTAATAAGCTGCTCTTCCTCTTCACCTGGAGATTTGATTTAATAAACCATTAAAAATTAAAGCAGCTCTTCCAGTTCTTTTCCCTGCTGTGATCAAAATGCAGTTTGAAAAGCTTCTCTGTTTTGTAGCAAGAGGGAGCATGTGTGACAAATTCCCTCTCTGCTCCTGTGCTGCAAATGCAATATGAGAAAACTATGGTTGAAACAAGGAATTTGCTGCCTGAACAAGCCTGAAACATGACACAGCACCTCAGCTGGCAGCATTGCCCTGACCTTGAGCAGACCATGGGAGGACACAGATCCCAGAGCCCCCATCCCAGGAAGGCTTCCTGCAGCTGGGAATTTGGTCTGAGTATCTGTCAGAGGTGACATCTGGGCTGGCTGTGACACAGGAGGATGCACATTTCTCTCTTGTATCACTTTTTTTTTTTTTTTTTTTTTTTTTTTTAAATGCATTCCTGTGCACAGAAAGCTGTTTGTGTGCCACAGAAGGCTTTGCAGCAGTGCTGTGCTTCCAGCTCTCTGGCATTCAGAGCCAGGCAAAAACTGCAGCAGGAAGGAAGGAAAAATAGTACCAATCCCTCTGTCAGCCCCACTCTGCCTAAATCCAGAGAGATTTTCCTCCTCTCCTTCCTCTCCCTGGACACCAAGCTTCTTGACCATTGGCATGAGAGGCACAGACAGCATCTGGCAAGATTTCCATTTATTCTGAAATGATTAAGCAGAAATCCAGTCGGATGCATGTTCAGTACTCCTTGGAGCAGAGCTCTGCTTGGGCTTGTTCAGGTGATGAGGGTGACTGAGCACTGTGATAAAAAATTGCCCTTGATGATCCCTTAATGCACTTTTTTTCCAGTGCTAAAGATCACCAATTTTATCTTTTTGACTAAGAAGCAAAAGGTACAGAATAGTAAATTTCCCCTTGGGAAGCTGGCAGGATTTGATAGAAATTGTGCACTTAAAACGAGGATAGTTCAGAGTAAATTCACGTCTGTGTTTTGGCTGGCATAGATCTATGTTGTAGGTGGGATATCTACATGAACAAACAGGCAGCAGTCAGGAGTTGAGTATATTTTGGTTTTTCTAAGTACAACCAGCAATGGAATAGTCCTGCGTCGTGCAGAATTAAAACCCTGTTACAGAACAAGGCTCATATTTCTGATTTATTTGCGATATCAGTTTTAAATGCACCACAGTCTGTGCATTTGCCTCCCCGCTGCTCAGTACTGTGAAGAAAAATGGTGATAATCTCTCTGCTTATGAAAAGGAGAATGAGAAAGTTCCTGGAGCTCCTCCCCATTATCTGGCACATCTAAATGCTGTTTCCCAGCCCTGTCGTATCAGGATAATTGCCTGCTCTGCTTTAGCATTTCACTTGCACTGTCAGGAATACAAAGTGTTCTCCTCCACATGAAAGCAGGATGCTATTTCCGTGTTTTTCAAAGCCTTGCTAGCTGGAGAATGAGGCCATCTTTGATCTTAAATTTGCCACATCTGCTCCCTGGAAGGCTGCAGAGTTGTTTAGAAGCAGTCCTCAGCTCCTCTATTCTCAGCCCATGTTGTTTTCTGGCTTCTCACCAAAGTTTTACCCCTAGTGACCATGGGGGGAAAAAAAGGATCTGTGGCACTGTGCAAATTCAGTTTGTCTTTCTGGGAGCTGTGGGAGTCAGTGTGCTAAATAAAGGTCCAGGGAGAATTCAGTCAGATAGCTCAGGTCTCCTGATACTGCTGGCTTATCATGACTGAAGCCAGAAAGGCTGGGGATGCAATGGCAGTGAGGGAAAATACCTTAAGTTTGCTTGGCAAGGCTCAGGATTTTCCTCTCCAGGATAAGGCAGTCATCACATTCCACATCCACAACTTCTTCAGATGCCCAAGGAACCCAGTTTAGTAAGAAATGCTTCAGTTAATGCTGAGATAACTCATATGAAGTCCAGGGGATGGGTTTGACCAATGACTTTACCCTCTGGACAGAGGACAGTGGGGGCCTGTGAAGCACCAGATGAGATTCTGCAGGATTCCTGCCAAGGAAATGCAAACACTTCCACACAGACAGAGTGAAATGACAGACAACCTTCATGTGCACAACCCAGCAGTGCAGCAAAAGGAGGACTACTAAATGAGTATTCAGAGTAATTTTTGTAACACTGCAGAAACTGATACCTGATTCCAACCCAGGGAGGTGAAGGGGTCACTGGGTTGAAAATTTTACTAGATGGCTTCCTGACTTTCTTTCTGACCCCTCTTTCTGCTGGTTTCACACCAGACATCAACACAGCAATGACAAGGAATGTTTCCCACATAGGCTCAATGTCTGGAAAATGCCAGATGAATTCTGAGTTAATCCCTCAACAGTCGACAGCCATGACCAATTACCATCAGAACCTGTCCCAACAGATCACACCCTAATTTAACAATAAATTGCATTAACCTCATCCATCTATTTGCAGTGATTTCCAGAAAACATTGCTATCCATAAAGGAATCCTCCTGTGGGTTAGGTAATTACTCTGGAGAGCCAGCTTTCACTCCTCAGCAGCAGGAGCAAATAGCATTTCTAATGAGCTGGGTATAAATAACAAGTTGGATGCTGTCAAGCATCAATATTTACTCTGCATTGGATAGAGCTGCTAACTGAATTAGCCCCTTTGCAATGAGGGGCTGGGTTTGCATGCAATTATCATCATGACGTTCTCACTTGATGCCTAATTAGCTCTCTCAGCACACTATAAATAGAAAATGCACATCCAGAGGCGTTGCACTGAGTGGTGCCTGTCAGTTTTCTCACATCTTCCAGGACCACCTATGCAGATATAAAATTGAGGGTCTCCTCGCATTATTTTTACACAAAAGATGAGGAAGTTTAGATCCCAGGCTGGCTGACTTCTCTTTATGGGCAAAGGTCTGTAGCAGCATAATATCTGCTTGCTTAATTGAGGGAGAACAAAGATTCAGAATTTATCTACAAATATCAGCTTGCTGGACAAGGGATTTTGTACCTCTACTGCACAATAGCTGTTTTCTCTGAAAGTAAAGAAAGCTGATCAAGCAGTGCAATGGTAATTGCCCTAGAAATTTTAAAATTTTGGTAGTTTTACTTGAAATCAGACAAAAATATCAGATACCTCACAATGCAGTAGTTCTGTAGAGAACGAAGTCCAGAAAACTGTTGCATTTTGTCTTTAATAACCTACGTAGCAATTATCAATACAACACACCTATTTAAATAATTTTACATAAGTATTGACCACACACAGTACTGAAATATCTTTATTTTCACAGTTTTTAAAATATATTTTCAAATATTTTGATGCAAGGTGTGTTTTTCTGGAAATTTTAAACCCTTTTATTCTGATGCTAAATGTAGCCTTTGTTTTGTTTAAGTACAAGCTTGTGTGTAATGTGATATTCCAGCATGCAGGAAAAAAGAAATCTAGCAATTTTGCACATTAGTGAAAGAGTGTTTCCAAAGCTGGAGAGCCTTGTACAGTGTAATGTGTGTTTGAAAAACAGCATATGCTCATGAAGTCAAAACCTTTCCCAAAATGCAAGGCTGCAAAGGGATGTAGTTAAGATTACACAGCAAGATTTTAGCATTTCCAAGCTGAGGCTTTTTCCACATGGTTTTAAACAGGAGGTTTGGAGTTTTTGAGCTCTTCCTCTGTGATAATTTTGATGGCTTATATACCTAGGTGGTGTAATTGGAGAAACAGATGTACTGCAGTGCCAGAGAGAGGTCTGAGTTGCTGAGGGCAGGGAGAGGGGCAAGGACTCTGTGGGGACATGTCTGCTCACACACTGTGGCACTTGCTGGCCATCAGGCAGTGCAAACTGCTCCTTTACACTCCACTTAATAAATTCACAGCTCTGCTCTGGGTGTCCATTAGACTGTCCACATGTGTATTATTTGTAACACTTTGGCATGGGTTGTGTGTTCAAAGTTGGCCATTTATAATAATGTGTTGTTTGGGTAATTTCTGTGACCACGGACAAGGTATTTTTCAGGTGTGCATTTGGATTCAAACTGAAAGGGGAAATTTAGGTTGGATCTAGGGAAGCAGTTCTTCACTGTGAGGGTGGTGAGGCCCTGGCACAGGTTTCTCAGGGGATGCCCCATCCCTGGAAGTGTCCAAGGCCAGGATGGATGGAGCTCTGAGCAACCTGGTCTAGAGGAAGGTGTCTGCCCATGACAGGGGTTTGGAAGATATTTAAATTCCCTCCCAACCTAAACCATTCTTATGTCCATTCCATGGTTTTATGCCAGCTGGAGGGGATATTTCACAAAAGTTAAACCGTCAGTAGCAGGTTCTGCTTTGGGACCCTCAGAAGAATAGTTTCTCCCCTCTTAAGGATGGGGTCACACCCCCCAACCCTTCTCCCTGGCATGGGCAGCATGGAGGCAGCTCCCTAACACAGAGTATCCACTCAGCCTATGGGGGCAACAGCCACCAAAGCAGCACTCCCCTTTTGCTCTTAACTCCTCTGTTTCACTGGAGTGATTGAATATCTGCCTTGGGCTGCTCTAACACGCTTTGCTTTTCCAGTTCCAGGTCCTCCCGCTGGAGTTAAAGCAGCTGCTGCCTCAGCCTCCACGGTTTTTGTGTCCTGGCTGCCTCCCCTGAAGCTGAACGGCATCATCCGGAAATACACCGTGTTCTGCTCACACCCCTACCCCACAGTAAGTGCCACAGCCCCTCTGCGTAGGGCTGACACAGAGCATTTGCAGATACAACTCCTTGATCTTCTCCCTGCTGCTTCTTCTCCTGCCCTTTGTTCACCCTGAGCAAGGCCAAGGGGAGATCCTGGAGCTGCAGAGAGAAGTGAGAATTGAGATTGGTTTATTCTGCCTATCAAACTTTTGTTTAAAACCTATTGCAGATCATTAGCTCACAATTTCAAATATACAGTTGGAGTGGAGTATTTTTCAGTGTTTGGTTAGTTTAGAATGTAACAAGTTACATTTTCCAGGACCAGCTGCATGAGCTGCATGATACACGCACCATATATTTATTTACCCTGTTTTCATCTAAGTCCTGCCTTTTTGGCTTGAGTATTCATATCTGAAAGAATATAATCACTTATAAACAACATATTTGCTTGTGAAGAGGCTTATTTATGCTTGAGGTATTAGCCCACTCCAGCTCTATGTGCTTTTACTTGCTGAGAAAGTGGCAGGAGGAAATTTGAATTAAGTATCAGGTTATTTTTCTTCCCTGCTGAATCACAAAGAAATTCAGCAATATTTAAACACAAGAGAGAGCCAATTGCTCTCTCTAAAAACTCATGCATATTTATTTCCATGTGGGTTCAAAAGAATACTTATGTATTTTATATCTGAGGTTTGGATTTAGGTTTTATCTAAGGTTTGGATTTCAGTTTTAAGCAGGACCTTTCCACCAAAGGTAAAATGTACAATCTTGGTTTAATAGGCAAGGAAAATATTGTTCCAGAAATTTCCAAAAGTGCTTCAGGCATGTGGAAGTTTCCCTGCCCCCAAGGCAGGGGTTTGGAACAAGGTGGTCTTTTAGATCCCTCCCAACCCAAATCATTGTGTGATTCTTTTATTTATATTTTGGGATTATTGTCTCCTAAATCCATTAATTTCATAATTGTAGCAAACCAAACCATCATTAGCACACTTTTAAATGTAAACTAGGTGGAGATTTTCTGGAATCACAGTTCATACATTTCTATGGCACTCAGTGGGTTAAAGAGGTCAGAGTTTAGAGGACAGCTCTGAGTGGGGATCAGGCACTTCTCTGTGGGCTTGGAGGGAACACCAGATGGTGCTGCTGCCTTCTGCAGACACTTTCCATGCACAAAGCTGCAGTGCTTCTTCCTGGGGCTTTGCTACCAACATTTTTTCCTGTATTTACATCCCCAAGAAAATAAACATCCTCAGCTAAAAATATTATTGTCCACCATGTGAGTCTCTCCCATACAAAACTTCCTGGTTTGTGGTTAGCTTTTGGAGCACCTCAAAGATGGACAATGATAGGAACAGTTGTTTGTTTTGGGTTTTTTTTTTTGCTGCCCTTAGCCTGAACAGAATCTTACTGCTGTATTTTTGTGGTGTTCATGATGCAAGGGTATGTATGGACCAGCATGGAACCATAACTTAGCCCCAGGTAGATGCACTTGGAGGTGTTTGTGCTTTTTATTAATTGCTGATTGATACATGGATAGTTCTGAAAGGTGTCCCTGCCCCCAGGACAGGTGATCTTTAATGTCCCTTCCAGCCCAAACCATTCTGTGCTTCCATGACCCTGCTGTTACCTTCAGGCAGGTGTGTGTACATATAAATATGTATATGCACACACAGATATATGTATAAATATGTTCAACATGTCTCTGTGAGTCCCTGTTGCAGTGTTCTGCAGATCAGCAGGAGCTGGGGCTTGCAGAGATCTTCTACATCAGCCCTGTGTGCTAAATAAGGCAGGGATCACTCTGGGGACTCAGTTTCCAGAAGCCAAGTTGGGCATTTTTAAACAAATGCAAGCCCTCAGGACACATTTAATACAGGACACACTCCCTCAGCTTTATTTCTAACAAAATGCTTTGTTATCTTTTATTCTGAAATGGATTGTGAGCTAAAAAGCTGTTTTATTCAGAGCTGCTTTGCAGTGAAGCAAGCCTGCTGCAGAGCTGCTCAAATGCCAACACTGCTGTGCAGATACACTTAATATATCCAGGGAAGTTCTTGCTTGATTCACTGCTGGCAGAGACAAGTAGCTGACAGAGGGAGAGGTCTTAAATTAGGGTGAGGAGAAGAATAAATAAAAGACCTGTGTCTTTATCATCTCTTCTGCCACCATAAGTAGCAAGTGCTGTAGCTGCAGGTATGGAGCACTAAAAACTTCATCCATCAGTCACAGCCCTGGCTGCAAAATAACTTTGCTAAAAGTCTGCCATTCAAGCAGAAAGGCAAACTCACTATTCAGGCATCAGTGAAAAGAAAGAGAAAAGGACAGGATTAAAAGTAGACTGCTAGGGAGGCTGCATTCTTTGCAGATTGTATTTTATTGCTGAGAACAAGTCAATGCAATAGTCTTTAGGCAGGTTAACAACAGTCCTTTACTGCTTTGGTGTTTAAGTCACCAACAGGCAATATAATTAACTCTTTTGGTCGTATTGTGCTTATTTTATTACAAATATAACACTTATACAACCCTGACATATTATGAAGTGAAGATTTGCTGCCTCTTGCACCGTTTGCTTTGCAAAGGCAGAAGCTTTTAAAACTTCTGCTGCCTCTGTATAGAACAAAAGGCATTTCCTCTTTTAATATTTTGAACCCT
The DNA here is from genome assembly GCA_018697195.1 of Certhia americana. NCBI lineage: Eukaryota > Metazoa > Chordata > Aves > Passeriformes > Certhiidae > Certhia > Certhia americana. The sequence goes on from CM031857.1 coordinate 113,243,780, forward strand.
AAGGACAGTATTTGCCTGGGATGTTTCAAACCACCAATATGATTAATGTGTGAAAAATGGAAAAGATTCTCCACTGCAGTCTGTTCTCTGGCCAAGATAAAGGGCAAGCAAGGATCCAATTTCACACTGTTTAATTGTTGTGTCTATGGTATTCTACAGGCATAATTAGACAAAACTTTCTCTTTTTTTTTTTCTGAAAATGTAGGAAAAAATACAGAAATATGAGACTTTATGGATCCTTCATTCTTCAAATATAAGAAACAAAATATGCCAGAATTTAAGTTAGAAAAATTATCCTTTGTGCTAACTCATAGCCTACATTCTTGCTTCTTGCCACTTCCTACCACATCCATGTCCAACTTTTTGTAGGATCTGGCTCCTCAAGACCACCTTTAATGGTGTCATGGTGGCCAGATTCCTTCTAAGAGTGTTTTCATTCCCATTTTACTGGCAGGATGCTCATGGCACTCATCCTGTCGAGGTCTCGGGGAAATGCTGTCACTGCTGTCCCATCCTGGCAGGGGGATTTTCCCCGTGGTGCTACACACATGGAACAGTTTGAATCCTAGCACAGAAATTAGGCTGGTTCAGTTCCTACTGGTTTTGCAGCCTTGGGAGGCTGCTCCAGCACTTCCTGCCTTGGGCTGTAGATGTGCATTGACAGGGATTTTCAAAGTGCAACAGAAAAAGAGATTTGTGGGTTTTCTGAAGAGAAAAGAACAAAAAAAAAAAAAAACCAAAACCAAAAGAAACCAAAAAAATCCTCCCAAAAACCAACCACCAACTTCTTGTTGCATTCAGGTCAGTACAATGCCTAAGGAAGACTCAATGGGGCTAGATTAAATAAATTCAGATGTCAGAAATTGTCTGGAAAAGGTCGCTGTGACACACAGGTTAGCCAGCCTAGGAAACTTTGATCTCAGAACAGGTAAAAAGCATTTCCTAAAGAAGCAGGAGAGTGCTGAGGAAAGGAGAAGGAAGGTTAAGTATCAGAATTTCTAGATCCAGGAAGAGATGAGAAAGTACCTAAGCACAAGGACAGGGAATTTTTGATATGGGGAATTCTGATCAGCTGGGGGAAAAAATTGCCATGAGATCCTGGTCAAATATTGAAGCTGGGTCCCAGCCTGTGGAATCTCCACACATGGAAATCTTCAATACTTTACTCAACACGTCCCTGAGCAACTTGATGCAATTAAACTTGCTTTGGGGAGGGGGTTGGATTGGGTGAAATCCAGAGGAGCCTCCCAACCTCAATTCTATTATTATATGACAGTTTATAACTGGAAAAGTTGGTCAAAATCTGCATACAACAAGGGAAAACAGACAGTGGTAGAGTTAATGTGCAACTGTCTGAGGAAAAGAAACACATCAGTAGGACACCAAGATGTCTCATAAGTTAAAAGTCTCCAATAAAACTCATATGACATTTTAAGCCACTGGCAGGACTGTTTGTCTTGCCCATCTGAACACTTTCTATGTACAATATTTCAAAGAAGTTCTGCTTTTAGCTCTCACTATCAGGAAATCAGAGAGTGGGAGTGAGGTCATCTTATTTCACATCTTAAGTGAGTTTCACATGAGTGGAGGAAAGACAGGAACCAACTGACTGTGTCCTGAAAAGGAAAATCATCGAGAAAGGACAATTGTCTCCATTTATTATCCTTTAATAGTGCACTTCTACTTACACAACTCCTTCCCATTAATCCCCAGGCTTTCTATGGAGAAAGAATAGTGATGCACAAATTAATGACCTGCTTTGCTGGAAACAGCTGGAAAATCCTATTTGATGTGTTTGCGTCAATTAGTGAGTGACCCACCAGCAGATCAGCAAGACCCAAACAGCAACAACAACCATAATGACTACACTTTTCTAATCAACAAGTCAAAATAGGCTTTAATATGTGTATTTCTGATGGGGTGATGTCATACTGTTTATTGACACCCAAATGATTTTACTGGTCTGTATTTTCTCAGCTCTTTACCTCACTTTCTAGCACAAATACCCAAAGATTTGCAAATATGACAAGAAGCTTGTAAAACATACAGGTAAAAAATTTAAACCCCAAATTTCTAATAAGAAAAACCAGTTTATTCTCTAGTCTTTAATCATGACAGTAGTTCTGAAATGTTGCTTAGCTGTGGGATTCTGCTAAGAAATGATTTGTCCCTCAAACCCACCTTTGGCTGAGGTCTCAAAAGACCAGAAGCCTGAGGACTGGAAGGAGAAGAAATTCTAGAACTGTTGAATCAGATGAATGGAATGAGAATATTCCTGCAAAGGTCCCAGATGATGCTGTCATGATAAACAGGATTATCTGGATGAACAACCAGAGAACAAAGCAGACCCCAGTGCTGAAGTAGGGGTGATGAGTAGGAATTATCTCACAGTGCAGGCCCTACAGTCAGCCCCAGCTACCTGTGTTGGAAAGAATCTTTGAAAACTGTAATTTACAGGATGTAGAAAGATCCAAAAGCTGAAAGCTCAGCAAAGATTCATGTTGGCATGGAAATAACTCTGTGAAACAGTTGGGCTTGGAATAGGTGGTAGATGAAGAGGTGCAAAGCAGTGATAGATAAGAGGGAAATGATCTTATATTTGGCCAAAGCCCAAGTCAATTTACATGAAAATATAATCAATATTGGAAACTGACCATCATCTGAGGCAGACAGTTACTGATCCTTTTGATTTGCTTATTTTACTGTGAGAAACATACTCTTTAGCCTGTTAGACTTCTACATTTGGTTTCTTTTTTTTCTTTTTTGCTTTTGTTTAAACCCACTGAAGGGAAAATAAAAAGTGTGATTTAACCAGCATACACAGGAGACTCTGGATTTGCTCTGTGGAAGAAGAGAGTAATTAATGCTTTCTGTCTGTAATTCATAGACTCTTAAGTGGGATTTAATTCATTTGACTCCAGACACCTTGAATGGAGTCACAAATACTTATTCTGGGGTCATCAAGGATTTCCTTTCATTAAGGAAAGAAGTTAGATGTCTGGGAGAAGCTGGATAAATATTCTGAAAGCCTCCATCTCTTTGTTTAGTCTAGAGAAAGAATACATACTGATCTTAAACCAGCTGATTTACAACATAAACTAGATGTAGAACTATATACAATTAGCTTAACCTAGATCTTTAAACTATTAGCTGTCATAAATTCCCATCATCCAGGTGTTTTCCACTCTGTTCTTTCAGGCAGACCCAAGTTTTGTCTTGATTTTGTGTAGGATCTGTTTAAATTCTAACTTTAGATCACACTTTCTGATCTTCATTTCCTCTTCAGATTAAAGACCTGGTTAAAAGAAAACTTTGGAAAATAGAGTTGATGCAATTATAAGGCAGAAATGATTTGTTGTTACATACAGTAGATCTTTCAGGGATTAGAAGGATGCTGAAAGTTTCTTGGAAAAATGGAGAAGTAGCTGGCAGAAGTTGGCTAAGTTGGCTAGATAAAGTTACTGTTGAACAGTAGTTTACTTGGAGTCAGCAGATTCTGTAAGGTTGAATTTTAAACATATGTTCATTGATTTGTGTATTAAGAGCAGTATTTATCACTGAATCTATACAGCACTTTTTACAGCATGAAGATATTTATGCTTATTAATTCCTGTGTGCTTTATTTAGCATAGAAATTGTGCATAATTTGGGGGTTATTTTAAAACCTTATATTGGATGGTATGTAAAATATGTCTTTTTAATATACCACATGTTCTATTTTTAGCCTTTTTGTCGTTGTTTCACATCTTTGGTGCCAGCTCACGAACATAGTCCATTCATTATTTTAATTGCTTTGTCAACTTTACCTTTTTTGCCTATCTTATTTTTGTCAGAGAGCAGACCTCAGGAGGGATGTGACAGAGTATAAATTGATTCTGAAGATGTGCTGGTTTATATGATTTTTAAAAGGTCTCCTTGTAAAGCCCTACCAAAACAAATTTGATATTGATTTTTTCATAAACCTCCCTTCTTGTCTCACTACCTCGTCTCACACCCAGGGATATCAATACAGTCTGACAATAAGTCCTTGATGTCCTGACCTTCCTCTGGTCACCAGCCCATGATACCACACGCTGCTTCCCTCATCAGGAGCCTGAGGGACTCTGCCAGAGGTGCTCCAAAGGGACAGGCAGGTGGTGGATCCTAAGTGGGCTACCTGGAAGTCCAGACAGTGGGTTTTCTTCCAGGTGTAATACCTGGAAATGAGCATTCAGGAGCAGCTGACGGAGCTCCAGGTGTTTATCCTGGAGAAAAGGAGGTTCAGGGGGGACTTTCTGGCTCTCCACAACACCTAGACAGGAAAGAAGAGCCAGGTGGGAGTCAGGCTCTGCTCCTAGGACAGGAGGAAATGGCCTCAAACTGCACCAGGAAAGGTTCAGGTTGAACACCAGGAGAAATTTCCCCATGGAAAGGGTGCTCAGGCCCTGGAAGAGGCTGCCCAGGTAGGTTTGGAGTCCCCATCCTCTGGAGGTGTCCCAGGAAGGCCTGGTGTTGGCACACAGGGCTCTGGGCTGGGGACAAGGTGGGCATTGGGCACAGGTTAGACTTGGTGGCCTGGGAGGTCAATTCCAACCTCAGTGATTCTGGAATTCTTTGGATTAGCAGGATTTTCCTGACAGTAAGAAGGCAAGGAGCTGCCTCTGTGTCACTGTTTGACAAGAAATGAACATACACACATGACAACTCTCTTCACAGAGAAAGGAGGAAAAAGAAGGAAGTTTATTGTGTGATGTTGATATATATATACGATTCTAAAGTTGACCTAGGATTGGAGGGTGAAGTTCCACCTCTCTAACCCCACAGGTCAAACCAAAAATCCATCAAGTCTTGCTTCCTCTAGAGAGGAATGTAAAACAATTGTTGTTTACAAGAACATGCTGAGAACTCCATTACAAAAAATGCAAACGATAGAAGGCTTAGATAAACATGCAAAAACAGGGCGACACCTCTGTTCTTCCAGAAATTTCCATCTGAAACTTTTTAACATTTCAGTTCCACAATTGGGGTGAAAAAAGCCCCAAAACTTACAATGTTTTGTGGCAGCTGCATTCACTTTTGTGCACAGCTTCTGTTTCCAAAGTTTACCTTCAATTATGCTAAGTGAAAAACAGATGCTACCTTTCAAAACATGAGCCAACACCTGAACAGAAACCATTGTAGACCAAAGTGGCAGCCAAGAGCCTTACTGGAGACCATGGTCCAGGATCAGTGGTTATTTGGAGCTTTGAGAGTCTGTCCATCTGTGAAAGGAAGGCAAAAGCCAGCAGTCCTCAAGAAAAGTACAATTTCTGGCCTCAGGGAGACTTTCACATCTTCAGGGAGTTCACTCAGAGGGCACAGCAGTGGTGTGTCTGCTCTTCTCAGGGATGCAGAACTTGAAGTTCATTCTCTAAAAACATGTATTTTTTATTTCCCCAGTTTGCTTCCAAGTAGAGTAGAACTTAGTGTAGCTCCCAGTACTGGATAACTTGTGAGTCCAGGAGACTCTAAAATGTGATCTTTTAGAATAAAATATCTCAGTACTCTCTGCCCCTCGAGTTCTGTGTTAAGTTTTGGGACTCTGACTTCACAAAAGGACATTGAAGTGGTGGAGTGTATCCTGGGAAGGGTCTTAAAAACAAGTCTTAGGAGCAGCAGCTGAGGGAAGTGAGGATCTTCAGTCTGGAGAAAAGAAGGTTCAGGAGGGACCTCATTGTTCTCTACAACTCCCTGAAAGGAGGTTTTCTTGAGGTGGGATTGGTCTTTTCTGCCATGTTGAAAATGAAAGGATGAGCAGAAATGGCCTGAAGTTGCACCTGAGGAGGTTCAGATTGGGTATTAGAAATGGAAATTTCACTGAAAGAGTGGTCAGGCCTTGGGATGAGCTGCCCAGGGAGGTGGTGGAGTCACTGTCTGTAGGAATGTTCGTGAGGAGTCTGGATGTGGCCCTTGGGGACAGGGTTTGGGGTGATGATAGTGCTGGGTGATGGTGGGAATTGAAGTTCTCTTCCAATGAGAAATGGCAGTTTGATACTATTTCCTGATTCTGTGGTTTCCAGGAACAGCAATGCCTGAGGCAGGGCAAGGTAAACAATACTGGGATGGAGATGTACAAAAAGATGGAGATCGTTGTGTTTTTACCACGTAGAATTGAAGACTTACTTTAATTATTAATGAGGCTCATTAATAGGTTGTTCTAGGCCTCATCCATACCACTGATTAAACAGGGCCCAAGGAGCAGCAGCTGGCCCCAGGAAGATGTGATGGTGACTGATGTCAGTCTACACTGCTTATCACGAGCCCCTCCAAAGCAGAATTGCTTTGAAACGAGCGATGTAGAGCAGCACAAAACTGAGCTAGAAAACAAGTCAAAAATCAGTGTGGCTCACTGGGATGGAGTGCTCAACTCACCGCCTGCCTCTGTCCCATTTAGCAGTGGAGCTGAGCCCAGAGGACGGATGTTTGTTGAGAGAGACACAGCTATGCAAACACCATTCCACTGATTTTACTTGAGCCAGATATAACAAACTCAGTGCTGCTCTGTGGGAGGCTGCAAAGACAGTGGCTCATTGTTGTGGGCAGGAGGGAGCAGTCTCAGTGTCTCTCCTGAGCCCACTTCTGTTCAGTGGCTCCATTACTGACCTGGATAATGAAATAGAGAGGCTGCCTGTTAAATTAGCAGGAGATACAAGGCTGTACACAGGAGTCAGAAGCAGAATTCAGGCAGGTCTTGATGGACTGGGAAATTGGTCTGGAAAAAGTTGGATAAAATTTACCAACAAAATGGGTACCCTGAATAACCAACTGCAAAAGTACTGTGTAGAGAGCAATTCTCTAGATTCTTCAGAAGAGGATTTTGAGGTTATTGTGCCTCTCAAGATGAACATTAACAGCTTTTATAATCCTGTCGTGAAAAGCCAAATGAGAATCCCTGGAATTGTTGAGTACAGGTTTGGAAACTCTTGGCTATGGACCATCTTTAGATAGTCTGAAGGATAACCGAAGATATTATTAGAGAAACTGATAGAGAAAATGGGATTTCTGGACAATGTTGAAAGCACCAGAGTTATTTAGTTGTAAAAAGATAAGTGTACTGGTGGGGAAAGAAACGATAAAACTTCATGTAGATTAAAGACTGGTGCAAAGATCAAGGTAATAATCTATTCTTCATGTTCCTAATAGACTGGAAAAGAAGCTATGCGTTGAAACTGCAGCAGGAAACTCAAGCTAGATTAAAAAAAACGATTTCTAATCATGAGATTAGTTAAGCAGCGGAATAGGTTGTGCAGCCTAGGGAGTTGCAAAATCTCTTTTTATTTTAAGTCTTCAAAATCAGATTGGGGAAACATCTGTTTGAAATTGTGCAGACACAGGTGGACCTGGTTTAAAGAAGAAAGACTCAAGTGATCTCTCAGAGTCTTTCCAGGTCCATTTTCAGATGATGCCGTATTTTTTATCTAAAACTGGAGTGAAAGCACACATGCCACTTTAGGTAGTATATATATTATTTGTATTTATATTTAATTTTAATTTTCAGCATGAGGCAGCCAATACACAGGTAACCAACTTGTATATGCTCTTACTTCACAACACACACCACAAACCTTTTCACTCATGTCCTTAAAGTCTATATGGCTTTCCCAGTTCACTTCCAGGTTTCCTACAACATGCAGAGAATAGAGATAGAGATCTGTAGTTCACTTATCTCATCAGAAGTTATGTAGAACCAGTTGTAAGCAAGGTGCAGGCTGCCTTTCACTAAATAACCTTCCAGCCTATGGTAAATTCTATCTGTTGTCTTAACTCCCTGCTTGGGTAACTCCCTGACTACTTGGAATACTGTTAGAAATGCTTTTTTCTTCTTTTTTTTTTTTTCCTGTAGCACTCTTCTGAATTTTTTTCCAGATTGTGTTAAACAACAAGCAAACCAACAAATAAAAAACAATTAAAAATAAAAAGCCACTAGCTATTAAATTGTGCTCTAAAGGAGTCAGAAATGCCAGGAGATGGCATGCTGCTTCAAAGTGTACAAAGAAATGCACAATAGGGCTGAAGCTGCAGAGAAAGTGATGTTCTCTGCATCAGCTGTTCCTCAGCATCTCTTGCCATTGCCTGGTTGGGGGAGTAGATTGACTGCATCCTGATAAAGGACTTTGATTTCATTTTATTCCTCACAGTCCTTGCTGGCTTTCAGAGACTGATCTCTGTCTCTTCTTCTTAGACAGTGAGCTAAAGACAGAAGGAAAATTAACCCATCATCTATAAGCTGAAGAAAAATAGCAGTTAGGAAAAAAAATCCCTTGAGCAAGCATTACTTGCTCAAGTTACTGCTTCTAAGATTGAACAGCAGTTTATGTTTTATACTGGCACATGCACGGGCCAATATGTGACAAGGTGACATTCCTTTAAATATTTCTCATTTCAATTGTTTAATCTTCTCTTTGCTGACAAAGCTGCCTTTTTTTCTTCTTGTGTAATCAAAGTCTCTGGCATGTTAGGCTAATTGAAATGACAGGCAAAAGTTTAAAGTAAAATCGATTCTTTGTCACTGAAGCATCCCCAAGTGTTTAAAAGGGAATGTGAGCTGAGGAAACATGAGATGTGTTAACCAGATAGAAACCAAAATCTTTTGCTATAGCAGCTTGTTTTAAAAAAATGAGACACGTTAATTTAGTGAAGATGCATTTACCAGATAAGATTAATAAATTAATTGTGAGAATAATTGATTTTACATTTGAAATAGCCACAGATGCAAATGGATGAATGATGCTGAGAGAAAGAAAGGAATTGAAAACAAGGCATTTTAAAAGCTTTAGTGCAGAAAATCCTGTTGTTTGTCCATCTTTGGAGTTCCAGTGAGAAAAGCTGATGGTTGCTGAAATAGAAGTTAGCACTAAGGAATTCTGTGATGTTTAGCTGTTCCTAAATGCTGTATCCATGTCCTATGTCAGTAGGTGGTTTAGAAGGAGCCTGTGCTAGGTAACTGCATTAATGAGTGGAACCTAAAGTGCAAGAGACAGCCTGGCCTGTTTGACTTTCAAATTAACTGTAGGAAATGCTGCCTCATGAATATTAAATTTCAGCCTCTTCTGCCATGATCAATACATTAATTTTTATGTATGACCTCACAAAGATCCAGCCTGTCAAGCTACGGGCATTTGTCCAATATTCTTGTGTAAATGTCAAGGCAGATGGTTCTCAAAACCTGCTGCAATATTTCACGTAATAATAAAGGTATCTGGCTGCACTGACTTCTTCATTATCAGAAGTGGGAACCCAGGCAAGCACTGGCTAAATGGGACAAACCAATCTGGCATTTTGACAAGCAAGGGGGCAATGAGTTTGGCTAGAAAATATGGCAAGTTCCCCCTCTGGGCTTGTTCTGACCCTGGGGAAGGTAGCTGGAGCAAGCCAGTCTGCACAAAAATCACTCTCCATGGAGGGAACAAAATGTGTTCTTGTAGAAGCCTTTGCATGGTCTCTGAAGGGAGCTGAGGTGCCTGGCTTAGAGACAGATGTCTTCACTCTGGATTTCAAATGTGAGAGGAGATAACTCTCCTCTTCCCCGGGCTGCAGGAGATGTCAGCTCAAGAACAGAGAAGTGCAGTGACCCATTCAGCAGCTGAAACTGTCTGCCAGTTCACATGGAGAGGTGTTTAATGATATCTCAGAAACATCTCTTATTTATTTGGAATTCACTTTGAAGGACTACGTATTCCAATGTTTTCAGGTCAATGTGCCTTTTGAAATGCTAATCAGGTGGAAATGGCCTTTACCACAAGCAGATATTTGTATATCAAAGAGATTCCTTGCACACTTTGTCAGTCTGAACCAAGTTTAGATTACATTGATGCATTATTTTTAATGCTGATTCCTGCTAAAATCTTCTTTTCTATGTCATTAACCTTCTAATTATTTTTAGCCTAGCGTTAGTTAGCCATTACCAGGCTCAGCACTGCACAGGGAAGTGAGTATTATTCATACCAATGGTTCATTACCCCTCTATTTTTATGAGCAGGCATCACAGAGCTGGTATCAGAAATAAAAGGGGCAATATTGAGCACTGTAACACTGCTCAGAACCGAGATTTCCCTCCTCAGACTTCCTGTGGAGGATGTGCTGAGGCTCTCAAAACCCCCTGGAGCAACCTATATGTTCATCCACACCTTTTCCTGCACAGGTTGCTCCAAGCAGGATGCAGAAGCTCTCATGGATGAGCAGGGACTGCAGAGCAGCTGGTTGGCTCTGCTGCAGCCTCTGGGCCGAGGCACTTGAGTGACAGAGGAGAGACTGAACTGGCATTTCTTCCAGCACTTGTTCTTCCCTGCTAATGCAGCCAACTGGCTGAGATGACCTTCAGCTGGGAGTCTCTGCATGGAAGTAATTTCGTGATTAAACAAAACTAGACTTGGGGGAAGTTTGAAAAGTCTGTTACAGAGCACAGTTTTATTCCTTGCTTCACTCCAGTGCTGAAGGGATAAGCCACCAAAACTCAGGAATAAGGAACAGCAAAGGTTCTAGGTGACAGAAATAGTAAAATTTTAGTGGTAAAAGGACTGGGTGTGACACTCGGCGCCATGGTTTAGTTGAGGTGTTAGGGCATGCATTAGACTCAATGATCTTGAAGGTATTTTCCAACCTGGTGATTCTATGATTCTGTGATTTTGTGAACTGCAGATTTCACAGCAGATGCAGCACAGAATCCTCCACTGGGAAAGTTTTGTGCAGAGCTAAATCAGTTTGTCAGAACTATTGATGGTAAAATTTAGCCACATTTATTCACTTCCATTGTTTATCCAACCCTATAAAATTAAAACAGCCCATGAAAGTCCTAATCTGAATAAAACCAATCTGTAAACAAGGCACAGGCACAAATTCACTGAATATGAATGGATTGCAACAAGTTACTGTGTCTGCTCTGTTTATTGCCATCTGCCATCTGTTTGGAGCAATTGATACTCATCCGAAGAGCCCTGAAGTAACAGGCTTTGTAGCTCTCACATTTTCTCCAAATACTGCTTATTTTAGCCTGGAAACATTTGTCTCTCCCACCACAGGTGATCAGCGAGTTTGAAGCCTCTCCCGACTCATTTTCCTACAGAATTCCCAACCTGAGCCGGAATCGCCAGTACAGCGTGTGGGTGGTGGCCGTGACGGCTGCGGGAAGAGGCAACAGCAGCGAGATCATCACCGTGGAGCCACTGGCCAAAGGTACAGGGGCAGCTGCTCAGAGCCAGCCAGGCTTCTGCCATGCCTGTTACTGGCACAATTGGCACCTGGCCTCTCCGTGCCCCACCGAGGGTGGGATTTGTCAGGAGCTCGCTGGAGAAGGCGAGGTGACAACTCGCAGCTTTTGCTGGAGTCAGCAGAGAAGGGATGACGTGCTCCTCCACAGGGTAGCTCACCAGCCTACCTTAGAAGGGAACGGATTGCTTTTTGGAGCAATTTTTATCTTCAGTTTTTGGGTACACAGGGTTTGCAGATGATGCCTCTGCCCCTCTGAAAATGTTTCTTTTCCTTGCTGTACAAGGTAACTTCTTTATCGTTCCTTTCCTTAGTAATATCTCCTGTGTACTCCACAAGTACCATCTTCTGTATAAATTGGTCTGATTAACATAACTAAACTCTGAACAATTGTTCTCTGCTTGCATTAGCTTTGAAGTTTGCTGCTTCTATTTCAGATATGATGAAAGGATAATGTGCCTCAAATCTTGAATATTTATTTCCAGCTGTATTAGTGGTTCTATTAAAAGATATTGCTGGGGCCTGTGAATTCTGGGTTTTGAGATGTGGTGTTTGCAGCATTAGAGCACCTTGGCTTGGAAATGGAAGCCTAACATTTTGAACAGAAAAGTGAGAAGAGTCCCATCCCACTCAATCTCTGCATGGGGTATTCAAAGTGATATTTTTTTTTTTACTACTCAACTTGGTACCATTACAGCCTGTGCCAGGATGGGCAGAGAAATGCACAGATCCCTAGAGCTGCAAAATTAGATACATTTAATTGGCTTTACAGTTTTACAAGCCTGCTAATTCTTCACTTGGGTGTTTAATGATGTAAAGATGTAAAATAAAGTGTCTATTGCATTATGATGACAGGTTCTTTCTGAAAAGGCTTTGCTGAACTTCAGCGTAGCACCACCAACATGAAAGCACTTTCTGCATGGAACAGCAAACTCCATCACCATGGGAACTCTCCCTGTTCCTACCTGTCTAGCTGGTAGATCACCATTTTAATGATGGGAGATTAACATCAGAGCTGTTGCCCTGGGCTGCAGCAAAAGCAATTTAGGCAGAGGGTTGAGAGAGGTGATTCTGTCCCTGTGTCCCTGTGTTCAGGTGAGCCCCCACATGCAGAGCTGCCCCAGCCCTGGTCCCAGCACAGGGAGGAGCTGGAGCTGCTGCAGAGAGCCCAGAGGAGGCAGCAGGATGAGCAGAGGATGGAGCAGCTCTGCTGGCAGGAAAGGCTGGCACAGCTGGCATTGTTCAGCTGCACAGGAGAAGCTTTGGGCTGAGCTCAGGGTGGCCTTGCAGGGCCTGAAGGAGCCCCAGGAAAGCTGGAGAGAGACAATTCCCAAGGGATGCAGGCACAGGACACAGGGAATGGCTTCAAAGTAGGATTTGATGGGATTTTGGGCAGGAATTGTTCCCTGTGAGGGTGGGCAGGGGCTGGCACAGGGTGCCCAGAGCAGCTGTGGCTGCCCCTGGATCCCTGGCAGTGTCCCAGGCCAGGCTGGACATTGAGGCTGGAGCAGCCTGGGGCAGTGGCCCACGTCAGGGGGTTTGGAACTATATGATCTTTAACCTTCCTTCCCACCTGACCCTTCTGGGTTCTGTGATTATTGTGGATGGTATTGCTGATTTTGGAAGGTACTGTTTGAGCACAGGACAGTTTCCCTGTGTGGAGAAGCTTCAAACAGGGTTCTTCAGATCTGAAAAATCTGGAGCTTTTCCATTGTAGCATAAGTGCACACTGCATTATGGACGTCAGTGAGACCAAAGCTGAGATCCTCCAAGGGGGATGAGGAGTACAAAGACACCAGTGTAGGAAAATCATGAAAGAACAACTCTAGGAAAAAGAGGAAAGGCTTCAGTGTGCTCCCCCTTTGCTGTCACCTGTGTTTAATCAATGTGTGGTGATGAAAAGAAAAAAGCAAACAAAAAAAAGTATAAAAATCGATGCTCGAATAAGAGCAAAAATTATTAGACATGGTGCAATGCTAATAGATTGAGGCTGCAGGCCAACCCTGCACAAAATGCACTAGAAGTTCTCTTTTTCCATGCCCTATGCACTTTAAAAAGAGGGGAATGTTCAAAGATGAACACAGATCAATTCAGGCTTTGCAGGCACCAATATTCATGACTTCAAGTTATGAGGAATTGCAGTGTGCATTTGCTCTCTGTTTGCCAAAAATTGAAAAGTTGCAACTTGACCCACATGTACTTAAAACTGATCCAGCTTACCAGAATTAATTCTGCTCCTCTGAAGCTTATGTAACATAATCCATGATGACAAATAAGTGAACTTAAAAATAACTTTTATGAAAAGGCAAGATGACTTAAAAGGAAAAATAATTAATTACTTCAATATAGGCAGGTCAGTCTGAAGAAGACTTTATTTCAAAGGACAGTAGAATGCGTCCAGTCAACCTTAGAGTTTGTAGTGATACTCCAATATAAAGTCTGCATTAGATGATGCTCAGGAAAAGCCTCTTACATGCACTTAGGACTGTAAAAGTAATGAATAATCCATTTGTGGAGGGTTTGATGGGTGCTAGGAATACTGATAGATAGCAATTTTATGAACTTTGGATGTAGTTAGGTTAGAAATTATTGTATCACGTACAAGATTTCCTTTATGAATGCATCACAGGGCTTTTTAGGGAGCTGGGAGAAAGTGGTGATCAGTGCTGGGGGCAGTGGCTGCACAATGAGGAAGGATGGGCAGAGCTCAAAGCCTCTAAAACCTTTTTCACCCCACACTGTATCTGTAGCAAACAGCACATCCTGGGGTTAGAAGCAGTTACAGCCTAATTTTGCCATAAGTTCCTAATGCAAAAACATCCTGTGGGCCATTATTTTGTAGTTGTTTGCTTCCTTTCTTTGCTCCCCTTAATGCACAGTAACTGTCCAAGTAATGATACCATCATGACAGCTAATAAGAGTTAACTTTGAATTGAATTATGTCAACTTAATTATAACCCCTTTAAGAACTCCTTTGAGAACAATGAGAATGTCTAGATAGGGGTTTGATGTGAAATGGATAGTCCAATTTAAATGAAAGCTTAATTCAAGTTAACATTTCTTTCTTTCTTTAGTGTCTTCATTTCTCAGAACAGATTGTTATTCTCTGTAATTAACTGACAGAAATAATAAAAAAATCCCCAACAAACAGAAAATAATCATGGCAATGAAAGTTCAGCCTCCACGTAAGCAAGCTGTGCTCCTGCCCCTCAAATTACTCTTCAGTGCTGACTTGAAAGAAGTGGGTTTAGCCTATCAAGTATACTCAGAAGACAAAAAACCTTGCATGCACTTGTCCCCCTGATTTACTGACCGTGACTGATGGGGAATGGCATTTGCTGCCAGTGTGACGACAACAGAGCAGACCCCTGGCAATCTGGTCCTCTGGGGGACAACTCTCTGACTTTGATTTTTCCCTGGTTTTCTAAACTACCTGAGCATTGATTTTGAAGAGATTTCCACCCTAGTCCATGTTGCTTTGTGTGTTTAATGTTTTTAAATAACCTGTGTTGTTCACATGACAGTACAAACTGGTCTGTGTCTGGTTCATCAGACTGGAATGCAGGGGAAATTAGAGAATTATGGAATGGGTTGGATTGGAGGGCACCTTAAAAATCATCCTGTTCCAACCCCTACTTTGGGCAGGAACACCTTTCACTGCCCCAGGCTGCTCCAGCCCCAATGTCCAGCCTGGCCAGGGACACTGTCAGGGATCCAGGGACACCCACAGCTGCTCTGGGCAACCTGTGCTAGGGCCTGCCACCCTCTTCTGTGAGAAAGTAAATGAAAGACTCTCTTAACCCAGGGTATTCACTGTTGGATCTTTTAGTTTTAAGTTGAACTGCAGTGAACTGTCATAGCTCTTGTTCAGGTTCCTTCTGAAGTTCACCTTTAAAACACAGTTGTGTCTTCCAGAGGAAGATAAACTCACGTGTGTTACAGCCTCTTGCAAAGAATTTCTGCCCATTTCTATTTCTGTGACAGTAAATGTAGGTTAGAGGATTTGTAATTTAAACAAACAAACATGCAGAAAACTACATTACCATAAGGGAGTGCACTGTTCTGTGAAGGAACCTCTTTATCTTCAATTAATAATTGGGTAACTTGTAAAAAAAATAGGAACAGACACAGCCCTAATCCAGTGCCATACCATCAAATGTAAGGCTAGAGGGAGGTGTGTAGGCATGTGGGGAGCTTTGATAACAAAGAAATAAACCCTGCAGCTTACCCATATGATTCTAAAAATTCCCATGGCTCAAGAGAAAGAGGTCTGTAAGATTCCAGGCTTTTTTACCCCACGAATGCCTGCTAGAATTTCAAACCTATTGCTCTGAGGTGGATTTCACTTGACATTTATTTTGTTTCTAGTTTTATTTGCACACCTTTTAGCAGTCTCAGGACATCATTTGAAGTTCAGCTATAACAAAAATCGGGCTTGAAAAATTTCCTGCTGTTTTACCATTTCTTTTAAAAGCACACAATACATGGAAGGAATAAGAAAATCCATAGAAAGCTGTGTATACTTTCACAAAAATAGTGCACTGTGCTTTTCTAATAATTTTCTGAGTCATGGTGTATTAACTTACAGGTGGCTTAGACTCCTGTGAGATTTATGTTGCTTCCACACATCTTGGTGAAATGAGGGATACAGGATATTGAAAACCAGGAGCAACAATACAAATGTTGCACTTTGAACGTCTGATGTCCAGCGTATGACTTGAGGAAGAATTCACATTGAAATAACTATTAAGAACAAAGGGATACCATGGAAAGTTTGCTAACAGTGGTGCCATGCCATGCTGAAGGCTCCAGCAGGATTCCTGTATTCCACGTTTTGTCCTACAGGAACTGGCAACAGCTGGGAGTAGCTGGATGTTTCAAGAAACACTGGAAATGTGTGAAGGCCACAGAGAAAATGATTAATAGTCAATTTTAAATGAGCTTTCAAAATTCATGTTGCAGAGAATCCGAGCAGTCCAGATGCTCACAGATGTTTTGTAGATAGAGCTGACAGCATCTCCTGCTGCTTTTCAAAGATGGCATGAGAGCCACAGGGCACCTGCTGCTGCAAAATTTGGCACCACTGAAGACAAATGTGACTTCTAAGGCCAACTTCAGCAGAGTCAGCATTTTATTCTGTGTCTCTGGGTGCCCTGAGCACTTTTCTGTTTCAGTTACTTTGGTTCATTAGTCCGTGGTGTGGTGGGTTGACCCAGGCTGGGTGCCAGACACCCACCAGAGCTTCTCTATCACTCCCCTCTGCAGCTGGACAGGGGAGGGAAAATATAACAAAGGTTCATGAGTTGAGATGAGGACAAAGAGAGATCACTCACAAAGTCACGGGTAAAACAGACTCAGACTAGAGATATTAATTGAATTTATTACCAACAAAATCAGAGCACAGTAACGAGAAGAAAACTGAATCTTAAAAACACCTTCCCCATACCCTGCCCTCCTTCCCAGCTCTACCTCCTGCTCCCCAGCAGCACAGGAAGGTGGGAATAGGGGTTACAAACAGTTCATCTGCTGGACATGGGGGAAGCTTCTGGCAAGCTGTAACCTCCCCACTAACAAAATCATACAAACCCATCACAGATGGCTTTTGGGAGTACTTGTGTAAGACTTTTCTAGCAAATATTCTCTTAGCAGTTCCCAATGGAAAACCAGCCTGATCCATGAGAGCTGGTGACTGCCCAGAATCTTTGCACCACTCTGGTGTCCAGCCTTGCCAGGGCAGCACAAATAACAGCTCTGCCCAGGCAGGGTTAAACCTCAAAGCTCTGCAGGGAGGGAGCCAGGGACCTCCAGCTGCTGTTTAGCCAGAACAGGACATGCTGAGGCTTGGCTGTTAGGAAACAACTGCCCCATTGCCCAACCTTCGCTTTGTCTGTTACCTGAATCTTCAACTTTAGTTAAATTTTTTACCAGAGGGGAAAAAAAAAAAAACCTCTTGAGAAGCTTGGCCTTCAACAGTTCAACAGTGCTTGTAGGGAACATAGGCAACACAGTCCAAACTGATTGTATAATCTGTGAAATCTTTTCTTTCTGTGAATATCTCAAGTCCCATTGCAGCCTACTCAAGTAATTTTGCTGAATTTTTCAAGGCCTGTTCTTTTATGCATGAATCTTTTTCCAGATTAACTGTCCCAGTTATATTTGATGCTGGGTCTCATTTTCATGTTTTCCTAATTGGAGCAAAATGGATTATTAAGTATAAATTCTGATCGGTGTGCACGACTGAAGTAGATCAGGACTAAAAATACAGTATTTTGTCTATCTGTATTCAGTATGTGCCTTTAAAATGTATATTTAGAGGCCAACAGAAAGTCTATTTCTCTCAAGGGTCATTCTTGAGGAATAAGAAATTAAGTTCTAACACAACCTATAAACTGGAAGCACACGAGTTTGGGGTTTTTTTTAATATATATTTTTAAGTGATCTGAAAGCTGATAGAAACTGATTTTAGTTTGTTCACATTTGTGGATTTCAGATAGACTCTACAATGTACTAATACACATGAAGGTTTATTTTGCTTAACATCAAAATTGTTGTAGAAGAGATGTATCAATCTTTTGGTTTTTATGAGACACCTGTCTACTGTGGACAATTCTTGCTTGAAGTGTCAAGAGAAGCATGAATTGGACATAATTTTAATCCATAATTTCTACTCTATAAAAGTCAGAGAAGATGATAATTAACTGGGTTTGCTCTTTTTCTCTACAAAGACTCTTCCAGTCCCATGCTTCATCTCTCTTTTAGCTACTTGTCTTCCAGGTACTGAAACTGATATTTTGCTTGAATAAATAGCTAATATTATGAGTTAAAAGGAATTAACACCCTAAACTCACCATTTTTAGATTGGTTTGGTTTTCCCCTTTAATTGTGGGTGTCTCTATTTCCCTTCCAAGGCCTGTATGAACAGACACCTCACTTCAGTCTCTCTTGCTCTCTCCCTCCCAGCTCCTGCCAGGATCCTGACCTTCAGTGGGACGGTGACAACCCCCTGGATGAAGGACATTGTCCTCCCTTGCAAAGCCGTGGGGGACCCAGCTCCAACAGTCAAATGGATGAAGGATAGGTAACCAGCAACTAAATGTGCAGCTCAGATAAAGAAAATTTCCTTCAAATCCTGGGGTCTGTGGGGAGGGTCCTGGGTCACTGGCAGGGAGGAGAAAGGCTGTTTGTGGTGATTTACACTTGGTCACAGTAGATGAGCAGTTCAGAAATTCCTCCAGCTAATTGGCTGTGGTGATTACAGGGCATCAAAGGGAGAAAAAAATAAAGAAGGAAGAAGGGCTAAAGGTAAACATTCAAAATGTAAAAATTAGGAGTGTTTTTGTTTTTATCCACGGGCAGATAGGAAAGTTTTATTTCGAGAGAGCAATGGTACACTGATCAATGTGCTGAGGTGGTCAGTAAATGTCTTGCACATATTTAATTTTTCATTATTCTGTTTTCAGCTTTAGTTTCACAGTCTGACAGAGCTCTTGGAAACACGCATGGACAATAATTTTCATCCAAGCACTGTGCAAGCAGGGAAACTACAGTGCTATGAAACCAGTTTGTGCATTGATATAAATATCTATGATTTCTTAAGGATGAAGTTCGTAGCCAGGAGCTGCCTATACCATTGTTTCAGCATTTTTATGAAATAAGAAGTTAAGGAAGGAGTGAATTTCTGTTTTCACTCACACTGAGCCCAGGAAAAATGCATTTTTAAGCAGATGATAGGTGTTCCCCAACAGAAAATACTCCTTTGCGGCCTTATTGAAGGGACACACCTCACCCCACACCTTTTCCTCTCTTTCCATTCTTAGCTGCTTAAAAAAAAAAAAAAAAAAAAATCCACTTGTGAGTAATTTTGATTGTAACTTCTTTAATGTATGCACTTTGTTTCCTGTGAGGCAGTAACGGGACACCCAGTCTAGTGATGATTGATGGGCGAAGGAGCATCTTCAGCAACGGCAGCTTCGTCATCAGGACTGTGAAAGCAGAAGACTCTGGGTACTACAGCTGTGTGGCCAGCAACAACTGGGGATCAGATGAAATCATTCTGAATTTGCAGGTGCAAGGTAAGGCTGTTTGGATCTCCCTGAGAATCGTTACCGCGGCTTTAAAGTGCTGCTGGTAATGCAGAGGTGTGTCTGTTTGAAATGCAAAATGTTAGTATTTATGTGTATTAGTGCAAATCTAATTCTTCCAAATTAATGCATAAGTCATTCTGAGTCAGCCATGGGCGTTTTATGATCTAGAAAATGGTGCTTTTGGTGAAACAATGCACACAGATAGGTCTCTGTGTGAGTTTCTGTGAGATTGACAACCATGTGTCTGTATTCAGTCATCTTCTAGTTCTTCATGCAGAAAGTATCAGCTTCTGCCTTTTCCTTACAAATATGTATCATTTTAATATTACAAAATTCAGAAAGATGTGAAGGCCTTTAATTTAGCACCTGAAAAGCTATCAGCAGAAATTTCCCTCTGTATGGAGACCTTGCACAAAAACTTCATTATGCAGGTACAGAATTTGATTATGAGGTGAATATGAGGAAGCATTGGAAATGAAACATCAGTACTCCCTCCAGCTAATGCATTTCTCCAGCTACATTTTATATTCATGTTGAAAAGCATAAAGTGCACCCAGGATGGGGTTGATATGTACAAAAAAAAGGGCAATATAAGAATATAAATAAAAGAGTAAAGTGAAGCAGAGCCTGTGTATTCATATACAAAGAATTCCCTGTGCAGATTTAGTGCTCACTTGCACTAAAGCAGATCCTACAAATGCTTCAATTGACTGCAAATTTTTGTACCAGAGTGGACCATCACTCTCCTGGATGTGGAATTTAAACTTGAAGTGCAAACACATGAGAGCACAGAGAGGTTGTTTCCACTGCAGTCTCCCTCTCTCCTTGCATAAACCATTCCACTAAGCCTTGGAACAAACATCATGACAGATACTGGCATATATCAGCTTCCCTACAATCCAACAGAAACTAAAGATGCTCTTCTGCAATGAAGCATGACCACAACAGGAAGTAGGGAGAGAAAACACCATCAAATGGAAACCTTATATTTATATTTCACTAAGTACTTCTGTAATTGCATATATTTGCTGCTATTGAACTGCAGCAACTAAAAGCAAATCAATACTACTCCCCTAAGGGACAGACAAAGAGTGGCTTTTAATATGTGGGACCACCATTTTTTGTAGATAGGGTGAAGCTGTGATGAAAGCTTTTACAATAAATCTTTCCCAGTGTAGTGTGTGCAGTCTCTCCCCATGGAATAAGCCAAGTCACTCAGAATAACAGAACAAATCCATCTCACAAAGGGAATTTTCCTTTAGAGTATAAAATGTCTCTTTTGCTTTCTTCAGCCCTGTTTGGCCCTGTGAGGGAAAAAAAAAATCAACTTCTCTTTGAACTAATCCATAGCTGGAAACCAGCAGACTCTGCCTTATATCAGCACCCATTATTCTGCAATTTGATGATTCAAACATGAATTGCAGTGGGGAGCTTCCCCTGGAGCTTCACTCTGCAGGAAGAGCTGCCCCTTAAGCAAAGGCAATGTTCTCTGGCAGCAGAATTCTGGACACAGCAGAGTATTTTGGACTTCTGTCCTGCCTGGTCATGGGACTGTGTCAGGACAAGGGCAACCCCTGCCAGCACAGGTCACTGCCACCACCACCGTGCCAGAGGAGTTGTGGCCATCCTGTTGTCTCTCCTCCCCAGACTTCCATCCCACCTTTGTTGATGTTTCTTGATCCTTTCCAATCATGGACACTGTCCATACCTCACTCCTCATTCTTGAGGCAGCAAAGCTCAATTTTGTCTGCATTTCTGACAATAGAACATTCCCAGCCAAGACTTCTGTGTCAGTTCCTAATCCCAGTTTGCCCTATCCAGTGTAACTTGTTGGGATGCGGCATGGCCCCTTCTCTGCCCTTTAATAATGCAAGAAATTCCTCCAGTGAGGGTGGGCAGGGGCTGGCACGGGGTGCCCAGAGCAGCTGTGGCTGTCCCTGGATCCCTGGCAGTGTCCCAGGCCAGGATGGACATTGAGGCTGGAGCAGCCTAGGGCAGTGGGAGGGGCTCCCTGCCATGGCAGTGGATTGGAATGAGATGATTTTAAGGTCTTTTCCAATCCAAACCATTCCATGATTTTCCTCCAAATGAAGCTGGGAACTGGGAAGCGGATGAGAGTTGTTTTATTCCTGCACTCAACCAGCAGCTGGTCCTTGGAACCTTGATCTTCCATCCCCCATAATGTTTATGGGGAGCAGCAGAATAGAAGTGTTTCCAGTCTTTGCTGACAGGGGATATATATTAAATTAAATATAAGAATTAAATATAATTCTTTATACCAAAAGCCTCAGTTTGGAAGAGGACTGGATCTGCCTTCAGCCACAAATCTAGCTATGATACTTAATTAACTCTCACATTTGCACTGGCAGAAGCCCTTGATTTGCACCTTTTTTTTTCATTTTTGCCACAATAGCCTGCAAACACAGGAATGAGTCATCATTTGCTGTTTCCTGCCACTAAAATTTTATCTTTTCCCCAAAACATATATCAAAACCAATGAAAATTACTGGTTGGGTAGCTCATGTGCCATTGAGGTCTAACAGGACAGATGCAAAAAAATTCAGAGAAAAACAAAGATTAAGAATTGAAAGACGAAATTGTGCAAAAAATTAAATAAAAATAAATGAGAGCTTGTCTGTTCTTGTCTTAACCAAGGATGTCAGCTAAACAGACACTTTGACAGAAATCATTTGCATTTTTTGCAACTCAAAACAGCTATTTGATAAATGACTGTTAGAAGTGATTAAGATTGTGTCAAACCATGTGATTGCATTTTCTATTTTTAACTATTTCCCATCTAGTTCCACCAGACCAGCCAAGACTCACTGTTTCCAAAACTACATCTTCCTCTATCACTCTTTCCTGGATACCTGGAGACAATGGTGGCAGTTCTATCCGAGGTAATGTAATTCAGGTTAATTTCTGCTTCTTACTAAATTATCATCTCTTGATAGGATTAGTACACAATTATGAGTGGCTTAAAAAAAAAAAATAAAACAACCCAGTCTGTATTGCTGTCAACCCTTTAATGTGCATTATCATGGTGGGAACAGCTTTCAGTAAATTGTGGTTTGTCTTTGTGGTGGTTTATTCACACATTTAATCACTTTCTCCTCATCTGTTATGACAGTTGCTCTATCTGATTTTCCAGATGTGTAATCTCTAGCCACTCAGTTTGGAGGGTCCAGGTTCCTCATCTGGTTGTTGCTGATTGAAGGGTCCTTAGAAATATCCATCCTTTTCTTTTCCCCTTGAAGCCATCATAAAAAATTGTATTTAAGCTGTTCTCAGGGTGGGCAAAATGCATTGCCTGGTATGTTCCAGTCAAGGAAGAGCTGTATGATTCCCTGCACATGGTGCACATGGAATTTTTAATTGTTTTTTAGTTTTATTAGTTCTTTAAAATGCCTCCTTGCATTGCCTGAAGGATTTGTGCTACCATTGCCATCCACGCTTGTCTCTCCAGGTTACATTCTGCAGTACTCAGAGGATAACAGTGAGCAGTGGGGCAGTTTCCCCATCAGCCCCAGTGAGAGATCCTACAGGCTGGAAACCCTGAAATGTGGCACCTGGTACAAATTCACCCTGACTGCTCAGAACGGGGTGGGGCCGGGGCGCATCAGCGAGATCATAGAGGCCAAGACGCTCGGCAAAGGTGCGTTGGTTCCCTGCCCTTCACCCTCCTCAAGCTCCTGCATTCTGCTGTAGATCTTGGTTTGATGAGAAAACAGCCTTGGATGTTTTCATATTACTGGCTTTGGAAACATTCACAGCTCTGTCCATGGGCTGTGACAAAAAAAGGTTGTGGCTGTGGGACTTGAAGCCCACACAGGCTGATGTTCTGTCCTTTTTTTCTCTAAAAAATTTTTTCTAAGATGGGTCGGCAGATATTTGGTAAGAGGGTGTCTCCACTGTCACAGATTATAGCAATTCCAACTATTTCATTGCCGTGAGGAAATTGTCTCTTCTTCTCTTATAAAAATTCAGAGGTTTATTTGTCTGGATGTTGAAGGAAGACAGGAGTATATTTCTGTATAAAGGAAATGGAGCCAATGTCTGATTTGTGCTCCAAGCTAGTATTGCAGGAGTGTGCAAGCACTGGATAAGTGTCAAAAATAAAGGAAAAGTTTGCATAAGATTCTGCAAGGCAAAACAAACCAAATTTTTTTAATGGATGTTTAGATATTTTTTTCCATGTATTGATTTGAAAATCTGGGGTTTGAGTTTGGCACAAAGTGAGAAGAAACATTTAAGAAGGAGGATGGGGGAAGTTGAATATATAGATACTGAGTTTAAGCTGGAGTCAAGATTGCCCTAGAAATCATTCTCTAAATTTCATCTTTTGAGAGGTTTTATCTGTAATATTTAAGCATTTTGTCTGGAATATCCCACTGCCTCTAGAGCCACAGTTTTCCAAGGAGCAAGAGCTCTTTGCCAGCATCAACACCACGCGGGTGAGGCTGAACCTGATCGGCTGGAACGACGGCGGCTGCCCCATCACCTCCTTCACCCTGGAATACCGTCCCTTTGGGACCACGGTCTGGACAACAGCCCAGAGGACATCCCTGTCCAAGTCCTACATCCTCTACGACCTCCAGGAGGCCACCTGGTATGAGCTGCAAATGAGAGTGTGCAACAGTGCTGGCTGTGCAGAGAAACAAGCCAAATTTGCCACGCTCAATTATGACGGCAGTAAGTATTCCCTGTAATTCACGCCTCACATACTGTTTTACTTGAGTTTTATATGGGATTTTTTTGTTTTTCTTTTTGCTCATCTTCCATTTTTTCCCCTCATAAACCCCATTATGAATCTGCCAGCCATGCTATCAAAGAGGTTAAAGTCTCAAAAAATAGCTCCTGATTTCCTGGCAGTAGGCTGCCAGGCAGAAAAGAGAAATTGTTTATTTGCCCTAACTTCGGAAAAACTCCAAAGTCAATCAGCCATAAGACACATCATCATAGGACATTAGAAGCCATTAGTTCCAGTGGTTACAGGAACCTTTCCTGCTATTTCATGCATTTTTTCCCATGAAATTTTAGTCTTCCATGGAATTTGTTCCTACAGCCATTTCACAGGATTGTCTGGCCTCGTTGCTATTCCCTGTGACACAGCCCAAAACCCATTATGGGACACAGTGGAGCAGCCAAGCAGGTTGTCCTCTGGGAAAGCCTCTGGATAACATCCTCCAAGGGCAGAGCAATGGCAGTGCAATCATCCCTGTTTACAGACAGGGGACAGTGAAACTAATGGCCATGACATGGCTTGTCATGCCCAGCAGCAGAAATGGACCATGAGGGAGCTGTTGCATCTCGCCCTTCTGCCAGGGGTTACTGCCCACCCTACAAAACCCAGGGCACGAGGACAGGAGCAAACGTGCCAGTTTGTCACTCACAGCAGCTCAGTCCTGCCAGGCTGATTGGGAGGGATGGTGGCACATGTGTGCTCCGGGTGGCTCTGGAGTGGGGGACGGCTGTGTTCCTGGCAAAAAGGCAACACAGATGGCTCCAGATGGCAGGCTCTTGAATTGCTCCTGTGGGAATTGCCAAAGTTTTTCTGGAGACATCCAATGTAAAATGTTACTGTGTTGCCAGGGATGTGCTGTATTGTGCAACCACTTGGCAACATCTGTAGTGTTAAATTAAGCTACAGTGCTGGTGAGCAAGTTCAAACAAGAGCTGATGGTTATGACAGCACCAAATTGGTAATTGTTTGCAACTCTGCGTTGGTAACATGCCTCCACATGAACACCACCACTCATGTACAGCTCAGGGGTCATTTCCAGGCAGAAATGTGGGGTATGACTAAGGCAGGGTTTAAACCTCAGCACCTGACACATCCTCTACTGCTATACCAGCCTTTGTGCTGGGTACTCAGCAGTTCTTGCAGATAATTAATCACATGCCCTCACCCTTTGGAAAAATATCATTTTTGGTAAGCTGCCACACAAGTCCTCATGTTATTTCATCTTGTCTCAACACTCCAGAGGCTCATAAGCAACCAGGATCTAAACAGTTACTACCCAAATGTTCCAGGTCTTTCCAAGCTAATGAAGGACTTGTTTTACTGAGAAGTGTAACTGTTGTCAACAATAACTCTTTCAAGTATTATGAGTTAATTTCTTGTCATTTTACTTAGCCTATCCTGTTTTCAATTTTTTTTCCAATATCTTTCCACAGGCAGCATCCAACTTTCAGTTGTTGCATTATCATCACATTTATTTGATTGGGGCAAACAGTCTTAAGCCATACTTTAAAATGAATTTATATCAAAGTGCAGATTCAGAGCCTTAAATTTCCACTTGTAGCACTCAAATCAAAACTATTCTTGAAATTATCTGTTTTGAAATGTTGTCAGGTTCTGCTCTTTGATTGGGTGCTGATACTTACCCTGGTGTCACACATTGTGACCTGCACACCCTTTAATTTTTTTTGTTGCTCTGTAGCATCTTTAAAAGAGATAAAACGAAACAGTAAAAAATATTTGTAGCATTGAATTTCCTGGGCCACTGCTTCTGGTCAGCTAGAAAATTTCCCTTTTGTGATATTTCCAGTTTTGTTTGTGAAGCGTGTTTTGCCAGTACTGTATTGTGCCTGAGAGAAGCAAAACGAGCTCAAATACTGACCCTGAGGTTATGAGAGGAAAACATAGATGGCAAAGCAAATTTCAGCTTTCAAATTTGCTATGTTTGACTCAGAATTGAAATTATAAACTGATGGTGATTATCATTATCATTATTATCATTCTCACCAGTATTTGATGCAAAATTTTTTTCTTCCATAGACAGGGAATTTTTTGTTTGCAGAAAACATGCCAGTGGAAACTTCCTGGCCAGCTCCACTTCTGAGTGCTGTCCCTGCCTGTATGTTTGATTCACCCTGTGATGTGAGATTAGCCCCTTCCAGCTTCCAGGGGTACCAGCTGCCCTTTGGATAAAGCAGATACAAGAGTAGCACTTTGAAGATTAGATAATACAGTGTATGAAAGTTCTGGGATGCCAAATGCTAAGAACAAGCTTAGGAGCTTTAGCAGCCTTAAGATAAAGCCTTTGTAAAGTTTGCAGAAATCCCAGAGTTACGTGATTTTGGGTCACTTTGCTGCGTGTGGGAGAGCTCCTGAGGAATATCATGGCTCAGCATCCTTCCCCTCAAATCTCCCCGTGCTGAATTAGGTCAGAAGGTTAATGACAAACCTACGTGCAGCTTTTTGATCTCTCTTCGTGGGCATTTCAGTAACGATTTCCATCTTACAGGTTTGCTGACCTCCCTGCCCCTTGTTTTTTCAGAAGCACACAATCCATAAAGAGATATTTTTAGCCCTGTGCAGCTGCAGTTGTGGATCACTGCAAAGGAGCTTCCCAGCTCAGGGATCAGCTACTGGGTAGCCCTGGCATTAAATCAGATCAGCCCTAAACTCTTCTAATTGGTTCTGACCCACCCAGGCACTCCCTGGCGTGAAGGACACAGGAAAACACTCCTGAATTCCCAGGGTGTAGTGGGAGATGCTGCAACCAACGGGGGAAAAGGGGTCAGGGATATCCAGATTACAACTTCTGTGAGGCACCAATCAGGCTGACAAAGGTGAACCGACCTGGGAAAGAAAACAAACCCTCCCCATTTGTCTGGGACTGAGTCCTGAAAAAAGCTTTGACCATTCTGCTCCCAGCCAGCACCTAGAATGACAGCAAATGTTGTTTTCTCAATGGATAGCAGGATTAATTTTGGGTAATTTCTAATGCAATTGCTGGAAAGCAACAAATGGGTGATGTGAGAACGTGCACTGTGATTTTTTAATTAAGCTCCAGCTGCCTGTTTGTAAAGTTATGAGGTTTACATTGGCCTAGAGAGAGGTGTGGATAATGATAATCACATATCTAAACACTTCAGGTTTAAGTGAAATAAAGGCCACTCATCATTTGATTTTCATCAAAGTGTTAAGGAACGCAAGACATAATTTTAGGCAATCTTGAACCTAATGGTCTCTGTGACTGTAATTCAGAGAAAACTTTGGCCCTTTAGTATCAAGGAGGGTTTAGAGGAGGAATCAGAGACAGTTATTAGTATTACCTGCAGGAGCTTGAAGTTCTTTCGATTTCTTCATCTAATACTTTTATTTGCCTTTATAGTAGTGCAAAATCTATGTCTCAGGGCAAGATGAAAATATCCTGCTGTGTGTTCAAGAAATAGAAAATTAGAAAAAAAAATATGGGGAAGAACTGCAATGGAACATTGGAAAAATATTCCAAATGCAATTCTAAGAAAACAAATTTTCCAAAGTACCTAATATAGGTTTGGATGGTTGTAGCTTTTCTTTTTATCTTTGTCCCTTTAGAGAGCTGCTCTTCTCTTTATATGCAGCTGAAATAGCTCTTCTGAAAAAAACAGGACGTAGGATTCTACATTTTCACTGTGGTTATGGCACTCACACTGTACTGCATCAGATTTCAGTTTTGATTCTGATACTGTATAGCACATAATGAGATATAACTATATCCCTTAATGCAGCAATTAAAATGTAAAAAAATATGTGTCTGTTTTTCTCTCTCACCCTCCTTTCCTTTTAGCAAGTAAGTAGCCACTTTTATGTTTCAGTAGTTGGTTAAAATTTAATAGCTTCCATCCAAAGTCATCACAGTTCACAATACTTACGTGTTTCCACGCATTTCAAGCAAATCTGCATTTTATAGCCTCATTTGTGGTTGCATTCAGCAGTTTAATAGTAATCAGGAAATGAGTGAGAAGTCTTCCATGACTAAACAGCCTTCCACAGAAGGTGCTGCATTCTTCTCACGTCCCTTAGAGGTAAAGAAGAAAAGAATTGAAAAGTTCAAGTATTATATATCACCAGGAAGCCAGGTATATTCAAAATGCAAATATGTCCCAGAATGAAAAAGTGAGCTGCCTGCCAGTAGTTGGTAGATTCATTTCCCTCGTTTCCCTCTCAAAATTTGATTGTTTCTATCCAGCATTACTCTCCTGTTTTACTGATGAGTGTAATGTCAGACAGTCTTTAGAAGATTAGTATCAGGTTGGTTGTCTGAATTTCAGATCACTATCACTGCTGTACCCTCAGAAGTGATAGCAGAATGTTTCTGTGCAAAGGATTAATCTGATATATGTGGCACAAAATGAGCTTTGTCAAATGAGTTCCTTGCACCAAGGAAAAGCCCAGCAGAAATGTCACAGTGGTGCTATTTCCCCATAATAATAATAAGGAATAATAGACAT
Source organism: Certhia americana (assembly GCA_018697195.1). Lineage (NCBI taxonomy): Eukaryota > Metazoa > Chordata > Aves > Passeriformes > Certhiidae > Certhia > Certhia americana. The sequence continues at coordinate 113,272,312 of CM031857.1, forward strand.
AGGGAGGAATTCTGAGGTCTCTTACCGCTTTTTAATAATTTAATAGGACTCAAAATGAATCACAGTATTTGACTGCATATCAGACATGGTTTTCCTTAATCAATGAATGCAATTCTTCTGGATTTCTGATAATCTCTGTCTCTGCAGTCATTACCTCATTACCATGAGCCTGGTTATGTGTTCATGGCCATTACACACACAAATGTAGCCTCACCCCCCAAACAGAAAAATCCTGAAGGGTGTTCTGCCTGCAGCTGAGGCAACAACGTGCCTTATTCCCTGAAAACTCAACCTTTTGTCCTCGTTAATAGGCCTCTAATGCCATGACCCTGTTTCCAGGTACAATCCCTCCTCTCATCAAGTCGGTTGTGCAAAGTGAGGAAGGGCTGGGAACCAACGAAGGGCTGAAGATGCTGGTGACCATCTCCTGTATCTTGGTTGGGGTCTTGCTGCTCTTTGTGATGCTGCTGATCGTGAGGAGGAGGAGGAGGGAGCAGAGGCTGAAGAGGCTGCGAGGTAAGGTGGTGTCTGTGGAACTTCTCTCTACCTGAACATGAAAAGAGGAGTGACCAAAGTGTGCAGTCCCCAGCTGGGATCATTTTCCTGCAATACATAGCAGGGTGTGTGTGATTTCTATAGAAACTCCTTCTTTTTCATTTGGTCATAAGTTTCTTTAAAAAAAAAAAAAATTATTAATATATCCATTATTATTATTATTTTGCATGGGGGGGAAGAAAAATACTTCTCATTGGTCTGCTTTCCTTTTTCTGTTGTTTGTTTTCTTCCCTCAATGACCTAAAAGTGGATTTTTTTTAAAAAAAAATCAGATGTTCTGAAGATGAGGGAATCCCAGTTTCCCCGCAGATGCTAACCATGATTTCCAAATTATAAAACAAAAGTAGCCAGATATTAGTAGGATAGAACACACAACCAGATATTCTCAGATTTGTTATCACATTTTCCCCATGATTTTTTTATAATAGAACTTATACAACACTTCATTGTTCACTGACCTTTCATTGTCACAGATCTGTATTTTCCTCTAATCCTTATTCAAATTCAGTTGTTTGTTATGTGAATAAGATTTAGATCTGTGAATTAATTCAGCTTTAGCATTTTTCTAGCAAAGAACCCTGGCTGAACCACAGCCAAGTTTTTGACCCTTGCAGTCTGACACTGCTGCCTTATAGCTGTTGCACTGGAAGAAGGTATTTTGGGAAGGTATTTTGGAAAAAAACCTTCAAATCCAAACCTGAATTAATAGTAAACAATTTTATCAACTGGGAAAAAAAAAAATG
>CM031857.1:113273649-113388625 GCA_018697195.1 Certhia americana
TATTTTGGGAAGGTATTTTGGAAAAAAAACCCTTTCAAAACCAAAACCTAAATTAAAAGAAAAAAAATTTTCAAATTGGAAAAAAAAAAAAAAAAAAAAAGCCTAATCTCTTCCAGGAGCCACCAAATTGATTATTAATTTGTATTTTAACCAAAAATGTTGTGATCACGGTGCCTGTTAAACCCAGGGCCAACCCTATGTTTTCCTTCTGACTTTCCTACTTATCTCTCTTTTGGGTCTAATTTTGTCCTTTGTAGTAATATTTTGGAGTTAAAAAAAAAAAAAAAAAAAGACAGAGGGCATGGGTGGGCAAATTCATATATAAAGGAGGACAACCACCCTTATGGTTTGTACACAGCCCTGGAAATCAGGACATCTGGATACTTTAGCTTGCATAATCACTTTTTCTTCAAAACCCTATAAGCTATTTACCTTCCCAGTTTTGGGGAGGGTTTTCATAAAAAAATATGTGGTAAAGAAGAAGAAAGTGTTATCTTATCTCCTTAGAAATACTGTGGAATTCCATACAGTAATGAGCAGGATATCACGAGCCCTTTGGCTCTAGAAAATTATGTCTGTGCACATTATTTTTTCATGGTTAATTTACAAGTATTCACAGAATCTTGAGTTACAGTCCCTTGAGGAAGGCTGATGATCACTGACCAGGGTGGCTTTTGCATAACATAAAATTTCTCTGAACTGTTTCCTCTCAGAAATGAGCAATTTAGAAAAATATCAGAGCTTCACTTAAACATAGGCAGTGGAAAAGATTTCAACAGAACTTTTGATAAAAGAAATCAGTATTTAACTACCATTTCTGTAAAAATTGTGTCTCAGCTGAATTTGTCACACTACAGCTCGACATCCCATCTGGTCCTGTTTTATTTCTCTACAGTACAGAAGTTCTTTTTTGTATCATTTTCAGTCTCCAAGGATATTCTTTCCACATGGTGGTAACCAAGTCATTTCTTAATGCTTTTATTGATGAATGAAACAGGTTGATATATTTTAATTTTCCTTTGCAGCTTTCCCATCATTTACATCCTTAACACTTTATCCATTGAGATCATTTGCCAATTCTTTGATTGCTTTGCAACAGAAAAACATTCTCTGTTGTACAGCCCTGGTTTGTGTTCTTGCTGTATGATCCAGATCATTTTCTTAGTGATCTGGCATTTTCCTTATATTTTAACTACCAAATACTTGTGTCATTTTCAAACTTTCATTACTTATTAATTACTCCAGACCACTGATAAATGTCCCAGTCAAAAAATACTTCAAGTTGAAGTCTGAATATATTGAAATCCATGTAAAATCGCTGCTGTGTTAATTTTTGCATCATGCTACATCACATTAAAATACGTTGAGTTACCAAAACTTTATTTTAGAGAAACATAAACATGATATTTTACTGTTATTTAATCATATCACTGTGAGAGTTTTTTCCAATGTCATTAATTCTCAGCAAATTTTAATCTCATTTTAAAAAAATCCACTTTGTTTGACATGGCTGCTTGACCACAAGTCTGAATTGATTGGCTTCAATTATCCTTTCAATTCATTTCATTAAGCTTCACTCAATTTTTTTTTTTTTTATTATTTTGTGCATTGCCAAGATCAGAATGATAGGACTGCAGTAATTTAGAATTTTTTTGCTCATTTTTTTGAAGACTGATCCCGTGTTTGACATTTTCTGCTCTTCTGGAAGTTACTTCTTGTTCTAAAAGTTTTCCTGACAACAAGTATTGCTGCTCCAGAAAAATCCTTACTTAGTTCTCTAAAACCAATATGTGCATCAGTTTTTCTGATGTCCTAACTAAAAAATAAATGGTTTGCTGTAGTAACAGTTGTGATTAACTTTCATGTAATTTTTTGAAAGAAAATATCACATTAGCACTTGGTTTGTATGATTTGGTGGGGTTACTTCCATGCACAATATTCTTTTTTCCTAAATAAGGATTTCCTCTAGTCTACATCAGAAGAATAATCTCCACAGTGGAACCTTCTAAAATAATTTGTGCAATTTACAGATGCAACTCGTGCTTTTGTGGCTGCAGATGTGGTTTTCTTGAACCTGTTTGACAAAGAGGAGAGGGAACTGCAGGTTTATTTGCAGTGTGCTCTGCATGCAAAACATTTGTATCCCTGCTTAAGGACAATGGGCTTGAGTTCCCATTTCTTTTGAAGAACAGCAGCCTCTCCATTCTTGATCCTTTAACCACTTGTCTGGATGTAGGGACAGTTAAACATTTTTCTTCCTCCTTTATAAAGAAAGCAGAGAGTCCTGATTTTTGCTGAGTGTAGTAGTTCCACAAGCCAGGTCACAAAGAGAGGTCACTTGGCTGCTGGAGTTCATGCAGCCATTCAGGAGTTCAGCAGATATTCTCAAAGACAAGCCTGATGGTTTAATGCTCCTTCTCCTGGCTATTGACCCAGCTCTGCTACTGCTTTAATGGTTTTCCCTTTGTTTTTAAATCCAATTCACCTTAACACAAGCAGAAAGGATCAGCACGGCGTGATAGTTCAGGAGTGGCAGGATGCAATTTGAAACTCTATCACTGTCCCTGATTTCCCAGGGGGCAAACCCAAGTGTGTTAAGAATTTTAAAGGTGGCTGCCCCAGTAAAGGAATGTGATAGCTGTGGCTTTTTCACTGAAGTGATGCTTGGCTGAAGCAGAGATCACCCCCCTCCCTCTGTCATCTGTGCCCCCTTCCCAAGCCCTGCTTTTACTGCCTGAAAACTGGGAGGTGGTAGGACACACCCAGGGATGCTGGCTTATTTTAGAACGCATTATCAATTTGCTGATCAAAAGGGTACTGCAGGAAAAGCACATTAAAATCTCTGATCATGGGTTTGTGACAATAATATTACTCCTGGACATAGTGTTTTGGACATGTGATGTTGTCCATAGTGGGGTCCAGCACAGGGAGGAGCTGGAGCTGCTGCAGAGAGCCCAGAGGAGGCAGCAGGATGAGCAGAGGATGGAGCAGCTCTGCTGGCAGGAAAGGCTGGCACAGCTGGCATTGTTCAGCTGCACAGGAGAAGCTTTGGGCTGAGCTCAGGGTGGCCTTGCAGGGCCTGAAGGAGCCCCAGGAAAGCTGGAGAGAGACAATTCCCAAGGGATGCAGGGACAGGACACAGGGAATGGCTTCCCAGTGCCAGAGGGCAGATCTGGGTGGGATTTTGGGCAGGAAATTCCTCCAGTGAGGGTGGGCAGGGGCTGGCACAGGGTGCCCAGAGCAGCTGTGGCTGCCCCTGGATCCCTGGCAGTGTCCCAGGCCAGGTTGGACATTGGGGCTGGAGCAGCCTGGGGCAGTGGCAGTGGTGTCCTTGCCCATGGCAGGGGTGGCATTGAATGATCTTAAAGGTTCCTTCCATCCAAAACCATTCTGATATTCTGTGATATTCAGTTACTTTTAGGCGTGTGGATTTTTGCTTTGATGGATACAGAGGAGCCCTTTATATTCCTGCCACCTTTGCTTTTGTCCCATCCCACATTAATCTGTGTGCTCATCATTAACTCCAGCAGTTCTGCTCACCATTTGAACAATCTGCTTGGAAAATTAACAAATTTAAACTCAGCTGACAGGGTTTTTTCCCTTCAGTACTTCCTCATTTAGCTTTTGACACATTACATGGTCTTGCTGATGCCTCATGGTATTTTCTACTGAAGGTGCACAATCTCCTGCACATCTCTTTAGCCAAGAATCAACATGTGTTAACAAGCACTTATTTGCCACATACATGAATTGGTGTGATTTTTTTTCCAGACACAGCATGGAAATCATCTGTGTGCTGGGCAGCACCTGAGAACATGTGAGGGAGATTTTTTGTCATTTTAAACGTGATAGATAATTTTGAAAAGTAAACTGAAGTGCATTGTAATAATTTTCAACTTTGTCCCTTCTGCTTGAGTTGTGAATTGCACAAATAACCACAGATTTCACTTAAGGAGGCAGAAATTGCTTCAAAAAGCTGCTGGCTGAATGAAAACAATATTTGCATATTAAACCACCCTGATTATGTGTGCCAGAGGGAGAATGTGTGCACAGTGTCTTCATGATCCTCGTGCTGCTAGAATAGCAAGAAGCATCATAAAATTTGTTGAAAAAAGACCCATTCCTTGCAACCAGTGTCATTATTATTATTGTGTTGGGTTTGTTTGGCTTTTTTTTGTATTCTTCCAAAGAAATTTGTCCATTCCTGTGTTTTTGGAAGGCAGTCACAAAACTTCTTTGGGAGCAGCAGAGTTGGTCTTTTGGTTTATGACTGATGGCAAAGATATTGTCATCTCCTAGGCACTACCACTTACAAGTGTTAACAGCAAAGACAATCTCATTCCAAGCGAAAAATAGGAATTCTGAGTGCCCAAATGAAGCACTGTTTGGTTTACATGAGACACCTCAGATAAACCATCTCTTCCATGCTTTGTGCTGGAAAGGGATGGAGGGAGGTTAAAAATGAAGGAGTGGAGCAAATAGACCTAGAGGGAACACAGAACTCCAGCTTCTCCAGGGATAGGTGAGGAATAAAGCTTAAGACAGGCAAGCTGGCACTGTGTCAGATAAATACAATTCAGAAAAGTGGATGAAATGGGTTTTGCTGAGTTTTTTTAATGAATAAAAAGAGCCCTCTGTCCATTCCTTTTAAAAATTACAAGCTATAGAGATGTGTTAAGATGGTGGCTTGTTTCTGCTTTCATCCTTGGAATTTTAAAGGCAGGCTTTAATAGGATCACAAGTAAGGAAATTGTTGTAGGTGTTGGAGACCCAAGAGGTGATTGAGGAATATAAAGGTGGGATGGAGAAGACAAAGACAAACTCAGTAAATGTCTTGTCAGGTGCTGGTAGATTTACAAGAAGCAGATAAAAGAAGAAATGTAAACTTCCATCTAAGAGTTGTTTGAAGACTCAGAACTTGGAATTACTTTCTTCTCAGATTTGCTTCACTTGGTTGCACAAAAGGCTGCTTTGTTGCTGTGTGATAAACTTAAAGACTTGGGAATCAGCATTTTAAGTGAGTTTGTTTAGCAACAGACTGCAGGAGAACAAAGCAGAGCTACCTGTTTTTTGCTGGATGATACCACAGAAATTAGTGCATTATGTTGATAAAGTTTTACAGAAGCTTACCTGAAAAACCAAACTTCAGCTGTGCCTTTTTGAACTGATAAGTATTGAAATAATTATAGCCTCAAAGGATTTTCTGCTAATAATAGCAGCAATGACAAGAACAAGAGGAATATTTTTCCTTCAGCAGTGTCTTATTTTGCAGGCCTGATCCATGTGGGAATAAACCATCCTCTGTTTTGTGTGTAGGCCATACTCTGAAGACCCAGCAGTAGTTTTGAACTATTGTAGCTGGTGGGAAAATATTCATATTTGAGTGCAACCAAGCAAGTTTGTGCAAGGAGAGGCTCAGGTTGGAATTTCCCCATGGAAAAGGTGGTCAGAGACTGGCAGGGGCTGCCCTGGGAAGTTTGGAGTGCCTATCCCTGGAGGTGTCCAAAGAGTGCCTGGATGTGGAACTCAGAGCCCTGGGATGGGGACAAGGTGGGAATCAGGCACAGCTTGGACTCTTGGAGGTCTTTCCCATCCTCAGGGGTTCTGTGATTCTAAATTGACTCCTTGGAGACCTTCCTTGCTCAGATCTTGTGCAATTACATTTGGTTTGGAAATGACAAGTTGGCAACTGCTCATCCAGCCTGGCTTTGGCTCTTGCCCAGAGATGGATATCAAAATTCCTATTTTCTTGCCTTTTCTTCTTCTTTCCCCTGTTCATTTGCTACCCATGGCATGAAGGACCAGAGATTCCCATTATTTGTTAAATTGTTCCTATTTCTAATATGTTTATGTAGCTTTTTTCTAGTTAAGCCAATGGTAACTTGTATTTCTTTTATCAGCTTTGGTGCTACTGAGGAAATAAACTGGACTGTTTGGGGAAGAAATGCAATTTCAGCAAAAGTAGGGACTTTAAGGCACTCTTTTATTCTTGCCACTGATCTAGAAACAACTGTGGTGTTACACATGGCTGATTCAAATCACTTGCTAATAATGAATCTCTCAGATATTCATTTGTGATGACATTTCTTCTATTTTCTCCTAGATGCAAAAAGTTTGGCCGAAATGCTCATGAGGTAAGAACAGACAGAATTTTATGGGTTTTTTTAAACTGAAAATATATGTCAACTACAGTATTATATTTAAGAATTGTTATAGGGACAAATGGAGAAGTAAACTTTTTATTCTTAAACCCTCTTCCAAAACACCCCATTTGTCTGTCTGTTAAGAGCTGTGATGCACTGGTGGTCAGACATGGGAGAAAGAAGACACTTTGTGGACAGTGTGAGGGGCTGCAGTGATAAAATACTGATAACTTGTGTCAGTAGATTAAATCATAGAAGATATGTAGGTCCATTTGGACATTTTTCCTGCTCTGAAAAACATTTTCATAATATGTATCAAAGTAATTGTTCTTCAGAGATCATCTGATTAAAGGCAATAAATTTCTGGCTGTGAAGATCTCTAAATTTTGCACCTCTGTTTATGTAATTCACTGTTGTTAGCTGCTTATACCCAAAGGTATAAAAGAGCAGGTAAATCCATTTATTATTTTTCACTTCTGTTCCATCAGCTCAGCATTCGGAAATCTAATTCAGTTGTTGAATTGCATCATAATGACTATTCTGGCACCACAGTTCTTTCAAAGATGGAAATTTCATATCTTCAATGTTTATTGTTTTGTCTAGGGAAAATATTGAACTTTAGAACCACTGCATGTATTTGAAACTGGGATCGCCAAGGGGTTATTTTGGAGTTCAAATGAATTTTTGGTTGCTAGAAAATATTTTTGATATTCAAGCAACAAATTTGAGAATGTCAGAGTTATTTCACCACACAAACCACACACCAAACTTCCTCACCCATAATAAAGTTCACTTTTATTGTAAGAATATAGCCAGCAGAGACATGCTGACAGATGGGTTTGGTGTAAATCCAGCTCTATGCCATCAAATCTGAATAAACCCAGTGATATTAACAGGACTGGTCACTCAGTCCAGGTCATCCCCTCCCCAGCTGAGAGTTCAGCAGCTTCAGGAACATTTGCCCTGGTGGTTTCTGGAGCCCCAGAAGGCAGCACAGATTAGCACAGGCAGAAAGTCTATTCCCTGAGGAAACCAGCAGGGACCAGCTGGAACTCCTGGATGGGGATTTTTCCCAGTGCCAACCCCTCAGAGCCCCTCTGCAAAACTGGTACTGCTCTGCCCTAACCCTGGCTGGCTTCACAAGCCTTGTCACCACGTCTTCAAGGCCATTGCAGAGTCCCACTCCTCCAACACTTGGAAAACTTCACCAGACAGAAGTCTTCCTGCAGAAGTCCCAAGGTTTTACCCATTTTTGCCTTTGCTGGTCGTTACCAAATTAAGGAATTTTTGTCCTCCCTACCTGATGAACTCAGAGAGCAGTCAGGTCCCCTCTCAGCCCTTTGTTCAGAGCTGTTTTTCCAGGTAACTCACCTGCCACCATTTCACTGGCCTTTTCCTTTCCCCAGTGTTGAAACATGGTCATCAAACCAGTTCCTCTCATCCTCATTTATTAGTAAATAATCTTGGTTTTATCACATAAGCATATTTTATATTTCTTTTCTAAAAGGTTGAACAAAGGCAAATGACTGTTAAATCAAAACTTCAGATAAAGTAGGGGATATAGGTTTACATTTGCAGACATGCCAGAGCTGGAAACTCTCATTTGTGACAAATCTGTGAAATACCTTCAACCAAAACCTGAGCTACCCACAAACATCAGATGCTCCTGAAGATGTAGCATGTGAATAATCAAAGGATAATAACCCCTCTCCAAAACAACAGTCAAAGTCCCTGATATATTTTATCTTTAAAACTTCACCAAAATCTGCTATAATAAAAATACTAAGAGAGAGGGTACTTGGGGAGAGGGAAGAAAAGATGATTCCCTGCTTGGTAGGAAGGTGTGAGGCCTGGAGAGAGCTTTGTGTATCTTTGTCTTTGAGGAGATATTCATGAGTGTGTGTAAAGAGGATTAAAAATGGAGCTTTAGTCTTTACTTTGAGAGTTGCTGGCTTTGGCTGTGTAAGTCAAATGTCTGTGGAGCAGGATAAGTCAGCAATTTAAAGGGAGCTGCACAACTCATTGCTAATACCTTAAACTCACCACTAAAAATCCCTGCTGTTGGATAAACACAGCTTTTTAATGTTTCTTTTGGGGTGAAAGCAACAGTCCAGCCATACTCTTTGTGTGAATCAGTTTAACAACTCACTGAATTTCTAAATTTTGAACAGAAGGTGAAAATTCTTTTATCCTCAAATATTCTGACTACTTAGATGATTTAGTTTCCCATATGTTTTTTACAACAAACTGTGGACTCTTTCAAAATGCCCTATACAATGTACTTGCTCTGTACATGATAAAAAAAGGCCTTTTTATCCACAGACTCAACATAAAAGCTTCTACTCAGACCAAAATGCCACCTACCCAAATACCTGCTTTAAATAGCAACAAAAGCAGGAATTTTAGTTCCTTACTGAGAGAGCTGGGATTCTTCAGAATGGAGAAATCCTTGGGGAGATCTCATTGAGGCATTTCAGTGCCTGGAAGGAGCTTAGGAAAAGGAGAGGGACTTTTAATATGGGCAGACAGTGACAGGAAAAGGGGCAAGGGGATTTAACTGAAAAAGGGCATACTAAATATTAGAAATGTAAATATTGGAAAGAAATTCTTTACTCAGAGAGCAGCGAGGCAGTGGAACACGTTGTCCAGAGAAGTTGTGGACTCCTCATCCCTGGAATTGTCCAAGGCCAGGCTGGACAGGGCTTGGAGCAGCCTGGGACAGTGGGAGGTGTCCCTGCCCATGGCAGGGGGTGGAATGAGATGATCTTTGAGGTCTTTTCCAACACAAGACATTATTCTGTGCAGGTGGAAGGGACTTTTGGACATGAACTAATATGATTCTGTAGAAGTTATCTATTGTTTACATTAAAACTCTATACATTTTTAAGACTACTTTTTATACTTTTACACATTGTTTAATTGGTTGATTGATTTTTTTTTTTCACTCAAGCCCTACAAGGGTCTCTGGAAAAGTGGTTAAAATTCAGGTTGTTTTTTTTTTATTATTATTTAGTGTTTTTATTCCTTGTCACTAGTTTCTCAGCATCTCTGCTCTCAATTTAGCTCGACTGTTGTTTCAAGGGCCTTGAAGATTTCTCAGTTTAGAGCTACTGTTGTTTCAGCAGCTTTGAAATATTCCAGAGGATCTGATAAACACACCTAAAGATAATTTGGCTGGGGCATCCCTGGGAATGGACTAGTCAGATGGATTGCAACAATTCTGTGATTCTGTGATTCTGTGACTCAGTCTCCTGACAGGCTCCCAGTGCACAGTGATTAAGAGCCCAGAGATTCTTTGAACCAGAGGGAATTAAATTCTATTATACACAGCTCCTTATGAGGTCCGACAAGTAAAGAAAAGCACATGCTTATGTTTGGGAATTTTATGTCTGTAAATATAAAAAAAAATAAAGATAGATACATTTTATCCCTTTAAAGAATAAATCATTGGACTCCTCATCCACCAGACCATTAAAATATTTTTGCCTGAATTTAGTTTAGGAAATACTTCTAAAACAAGCTTCAAAACTGAAACCTTAAAACTCTTTGCCCTGTTTTCCAAGCCCTAGAGGCACTTCATTGCTGTTGGCACTTCAGGATTTTATAACTTGAAAGCTGAGCTGTTGTGGTCTGCAAAAAAGAATTCAAAATTCCCTGAGCCAGAATGAGACAGCATCCTAATCAGCAGCAACCCCCTTGCTTCTGCCAACTGCCTGTGCTGTGTTTGGACACCCCATGTCACTGCTGCATGCAGGGGAATTAATTAGATCAGCAAGGAGGAGGAGAGACAGCCCACAAACCAAGGAATAACTCTCAAGAATAGCAGGGAATATTCCTGAATATAGAGAGGCTTGGGTTCCAGTTCTGGCTTGAAAGACCTCCCACATATTTTGCATGAAGCTATCCCTGGAGCCAAGGTTGGCATTGGGGATTGTCTTTTGTCAGGTGAGCAGTAAAACTGTAAATCTGGGGAATATTCTGCTCCTGCACCTTGTGGTCCAAACAATGCTTCCTGTGTTGGTTGAGTACTTTCTAATCATGGAAATTCAGAGCATTCATCCTGTGAAGAGGCTCTAGCTCTGGGATTCTGGGATCTGCATTTTCTGAGCAGGAGTCTGATTCCATCCCTTTGTTTACTACATCCCCAGTGAGTTCAGAGTGGTGCAGTGATGCATTTCCTAGGCTCAGTTATTGTACTGCACAGACTCTAGATGTATCTAACTCTGTGTATCCTGTAACTATTGGATTATTGAAATTAGATGTTAAAAGAAATCAGAAACTGAAAGAGGGCAGGTTTAGATTAAATATTAGGAAAAAAAATCTTTACTCAAAGGGCAGTGACACCCTGGAACAGGGGCTCTGTGTTTGCTCTACAACCCTGGGCAAGCCCAGAGCAGTCCAACTTTCCAAGGGCCTGTGTTCAAGCACGTTTGGCATGCAGATAAAATATTGCTCTCTAATTCTCGTAACATTTCAGCAACTTGAGTGGCAGCCACTCCATGCAGAGACTTGGACAACACCAGTGTGGAATTTATTTTCGTTTGACAATACTAAATGTCTTTGAAAATGTATGTGCTTAGTAAGTACCTGTGATGACCATTCTCCCTTGATTATATATGGAGAAAAGTCTGGAAGCCCTTGGGAAACTCTCCTGATATTTTGCTTCCATGATGATTGAATGAGGCACCAGTTGTGGCCTGTTTGAATGCATTTCAACTGCCCACGTGTGTGTGATGGGAATAGCACTATCTAACCACCCAGGAGAAGAGAGACATTAAATTTGGGATGTATAGATGGTGTTAATGCTGGGGACCACAAAACCAGGGAAAGCCAGGAGGTGAAAATCAAAGAGGTGCTCCCACCTGCCTTGTGGATCTCACCCTTGGATTTGGAGCTGAAGCACTGACCACATAGCAAGAAAATTCCTCCAAAAAGGGACTCCAGGAGAACCTCCAAACCTGGGGCAATCAGGCCTCGCTGACATGGAGACACAGCAGGCAGTTAACACAAATTTCCCAGAGATGTGGGCTCATCACACATGGATTAATCTCCCGTGCTCACAGAAGAACTGAGCTCATCACTGTAACAGTCCTCTGCTGATTCCATTAACAACCATAATTCACTGCCAAAGCAGAATTAAACTGAGTGATCTGCAGCTATTTTACACTAGAAAATGAGCTTCCACTCGGATCTCACAGCTCTTTGAAGCCTGAGCACCTGGATCACACTGCTGGCTGATTTGTCTCAACTCTCCTCAGCCTCCCTGCATGAAGTATTTGCAAATATTTCATTTCATCCAGAGAGTAATTACATCTAAAAGGGCAAAATGTTCCTGGGTTTTTAGTGCAATCTGAAGGTTTCTTGGTGCAAGCTCTGTGCTAGAAATTACTTTGGCACTTGGTTTTACCATCCATTTTCATTTGCTTTTGGTAGACAGCTCATTTAAGAAGTCATTTTCTGGTACACAAACTTCAAAATGAAATAGTCTCAATTTGCATGATGATAAAATAATTGGTTTATGTTCTTTTTTAGATTATTGCATCAATCAATTAGACATAATCCACAAATGTAAACAAGATTTGCAATTTTTGTCTTGGAACATCAATGGGACTAAAGCTTTTATTTATTTTATGCAATCTATTAATAGTACGCCTAGTTATTAATTTGCTTTTTCATTTATCAGTCGAAGTGATATTTGGAACTTAGCTAATTAAAAATAATGAAAAGATAAAAAAAACAATTAGAAATTACTCAAGACAGCATTTTCCTACCAACCTGTTTGATCAGCTGTGTGTTGCTTTACTCAGTTTCATGAGGAGCCAAGGGAAAGGTCCATCTTCCAAAGTGTTTTTATTCATTTCATTATGGCAACACTTAAAGAAAACTGTGTGAAATTCTCAGATTCCTACTGATGGACGACAGACCACATCCCTCCACACTGTGCACTCATCTAATGCCTTGCCATGTGCAATAAATTAATACCATGCCCTTGTTCTGAAGAGGGCAAAATCAGATATTTGAGTAGTTTTTGCTGATTATGGTCACATTGGGGTTTTTGAGCTGGACAGATTGAAACCCAGGAAGTTTGCAAATATCTTTTCATTTAGGCTGAACGTTGAAGTGTTCACTTCTCTTTTGTTTTCAGCAAGAACACCAGGACATCAGACACACTGAATAAGCAGCAGCAAACACTGAGGATGCACATAGACATTCCCAGAGCACAGCTGCTGATAGAGGAGAGGGACACCATGGAAACCATTGGTAAATTTGAGCTTTTTTTTTCCCCTGGTTAATGTAACAGGTTCTTTTAGGTGGAATTCCTTCACTCCACACCTTTTCCCTGCTGCACACATCAAGAGAAAAGAGCTAGAAAGTCATTTGAAAACTGAACTGTTTTCTTTTTTTCTCCCCTTTGAGTCATTTCCCACTAAAAGTAATCTCAGTATAGGATCTAAAATAATGCAGGACATTAGGAAAATGAAACTGTTGGAAAGAGTTTCTTGAAGAAAATCTAATTGAGGACTGGCAGTTTTATGATTTTCATTCTGATTTCTTATTTGGCTCTGACTAGGCAGTTGGATCACTGACATTACTTAAAGGGAAAATGAAATTCTGAATCTGCACTCTCAGTGTCTGAATATTTGCTACAGCTAACTTTTAAAACTTATATGTTGCATATTGTATCCACCTGTTCATAGCACATGATACTTCAACATTTTGATCAGTTTTCAGCTTCTGTGTATCCATGAAAAATTCTAATCTAAACTGTTTGATGGAACAGAAAACAAGATTTCTCATAGGGCTGGTACTCAACTGAACTGCCACAAGAAATAGAATTGTTTGGTGCTGTGGTTTTTTTTCCAAAATAACTTAAAAATATCTGGAAACCCAGAATAGAAATGCAGCCTGATGTTGTGACTGTATGATCACACACTGTGGCAAAACACTCCTGACTGACCTTGTTAGACTTCTATTTTTACTTTTTTTTTTTTTTATAAAATACTGTATAAAAGAAGCTGACAAGGAAACAGCATCTAGGGAAGTGTGGCCAGAGAGGAAAGACAGAAATATCAGAGCAGCATCTCTGCACCACGCCCGCTCCAGGTTTGAAAAGGAGACATACAGAGTTTTTAAAATCATTATTTGAGCTTCCCAAAGTCTGCCCTTTGTGCCAGGCTTCATCCTAAAGACAGCTTTAACTTCTGAGTGGCAGCTGCTGAGCAGTGGGGGGGTTACAGTGGAAATACTCTTAGAGCCTGAACTGCAGCAATGCGATCAGGGCCTTGGTAAGAGGCAGCTTTTCACTCAGAATAAGCAGGGGTTTTGGCAGGGTTTGACAGAGTTTGCTGCCAAGAGGCTTTATTCCTAACCTGAAAAAGAGCTCATCTTTTGCCAGAGACAGAATGATTTGATTCCTAATGTTATTCTATTTATAGCCTTCTTTGGGTAAAAAATGTGAGTTCTGTTATTGTGCAGAACTGTTCATCCTAATGGTGTCTTGTCAAGTTAAAAAAAAAAAAAAAAAATCCAAAACAAAACCCAGGAATGCTTAAAAGAAGTGGATCCACCTCTGCTGACTAGTAAATGCCCAGGAGTCCTGCTGCTGCCAGTCCTTTAAAACACATTACAAAACTATACAGCACAGCACAGCAGGAAATCCTTGAGGCTTTTATTGCAATTCTGAATGGATAAAAAGACTAAAGTATGCAAGACAAAGTCTGATAGCACACCACATAGTTGTTCTGCAAGCACAAAGGTAGTGAAAAATGTATTGCTATTAAACCATCCATGATCAAGTGGACCAGATTCCTCCTTGGAGGAAAAAAAAAAAAAACCAAAAAACAATACAGAGTTCACAACTGGAAAAAAAATTAACATAAAGGGAAGCAAGTGCTGCATAGCACTGCAATGATCAAGGTCTGTGTAGAAATTTGATGAGTATATCCTACCCCACAGGGAAGAAATAGAAGCAGAACCACACAACAGTAAAGGTTAGTGCTCACCTTTTCCTTCCTTCCCAAGGTCAGGCTTAACCTCACACCTTTATTTGAAGCTGCAGAGAAAACCAATCCTGAGTCAGATCATCCCTTCTGCAGTATTCTGTCTCTGCAAAAAAGGGGGAGAGAGGGTTGGTTAGCAACACCCCCTAACAACTTCCTTTTGGGAAGATAGGGGTGGTTTCACAGAGCACTTTGCTAACCATGCCAACAAAAAGAAATAAATGGAATATGTTGTTGAAAAGCTCATCTGAGCTCTCAGAAAGTGAAGGGGAAGAAGGCAGTGTTCAAAGGATGGGAACAAAGGAATTAGGGTCACAAATGACTACACACAAATCAGGAAATCACCAGGAAGAATGAAAGTTATCCTTTAGTTTTGTTTGGGCTTTGAGTTTAAACCCAGAGGTTTATCCCTCCCTTCAAAGCCACCTCCTCCCTTCAGGGAGCAGGGAACTACCTCTGCCTGTGCTGTCCCTGGGCTGTGGTCACCTGCAAAGCTCTCGTGAAGGTCAAGCCAACACTCTGTACTCATTTTCTGGTTATTTTTTCCACTTACAGATGATAGATCAACTGTTCTGCTCACTGATGCTGACTTTGGAGAGACGTCCAAGCAGAAGTCCCTGACTGTCACCCACACAGTCCATTACCAGTCAGTGTCACAAGCTACAGGGCCACTGGTGGATGTCTCTGATGCCCGGCCAGGAACAAGTAAGCACATCAGAAAATAGTTTTGTTTTTATTGTTTTTAAAGAGGAGAAAACTGTAACAAAATAAATACTCTGCTCCTGCATTTGCATCCTCATCCTTCTGTCTGAGAGTGGAGAGAGATCTATTTAGGTCAGCAGAGGACATTTCTTAAACTATTGCACTTAGTGATTCAATATGGGAAAAATTGCATATGCATCTGAAATGGAGGTGTAATTTGAAATACTTCATACCTGGCCTTCATTAAACCAAATGCATGCTAGATTTTAATTTCCAGAATTTATTGGGTAAATTACCTTAATGGCTTTTAGAGTCTAATATACTTTTTTTTTTTTCCTCTGTGATCAATCTTTATTGTATTTCAAAACCAACTTTTCTCCTACCTCTCCATCACACATAAAAAAAGCAATTCTCATTATTACTTTTTCTGAAAAAGTTATATTTCTGGCTTTAGTTATTATGGCAAATTACTTTTCCAGATATATTCATGCCAAGTTATTCTTCTATACTATAATAAATAATATACTGATGAAGTCTATTCTCTCATTACTCTCATGAATATGTTCCACATCTATGTAAACAGGTAAAAAAAATACTAAGTTGAATGATTAGTTATGAGTTAGAAATTCTACCAAAATGTAGTTCACTGCAGTGTGCAATTTCTGAAATCTCTTGGATTATTTGTGTCCCCTGCTCATATCAGAATTTATTTGTTGAATTTGGTGAACATGTACGTTGACAACTCAGTTGCTGGAATGCAGATTATTTAGAAAATCCATTTCTACTGCAGTCTTTTAAATAATAGGTATTCTAGTCCTGACCTTGGTGGTTTTTTTAGCTCTTTCATCTTTTTTCAGTTCATTCCTCGAGGGCTAGATTTTCTAATAAGGAAAGAGGCCTCACCCCAAAACCTCATGCCAGTGTCATACCACAGAACTTTATAGCACACCTTCCTTACTAATGCCTCTTTGTGTGCAGTTCTGTGCTTCATTCCTCTACAGCCAGGGAGAGAATTCCTTCAAATTAAATGTGGATTTAACTCATGTGTAAGAATATGATCTGTGTCCAGCCCTGCTTGGAAATAAAAATCCACCAGCACTTTTATTAAGCAGTACAGATCTGATTGCAGCAGTGCACAGGTCTGGCTCAAAGACTTCCAGGTAATGTTCTCTGGATTTAAGACACTAATCCAGCTTTGCTGCCAGCTGGATTTTATCTAGAGCCACCACTTCTGCTGTGAAGAGGAGAGCAGAGGCCAGCTGGGTGGCCCAAAGGTTATAGGCCATCCTGTCTGAGCCCATTCACATTCACTGAGAGAAAAATGTTCCTTTACAGCATATTTTAAGCTCTTCTCTTGTCCTTATTTATTTATTTATGAAAGAGATGCTCAGTGAACCTTTGCTTTGCTGACCTCAGCTCTCTCCAGTTGTGTTTGACAGCAGAGCTGGCATAACCAGGGCACCAGCTGTGTTTCCATCCCTCTGCCAGCTCTGGAATTGCTGTGCCTGTGCTGCACAGCCCCTCACAGAGGCACAGCATGGCTGGAGCAGAGCTCCTGCTCATCAGGATGAGGACTGAGCTCCTGTGTGCTGGCAGAGGCTCTCCCAGCTCATTCCCATTGCTGATGAGCTCCTCCCAGCCTCTGATCCTCAGCCAGGATCAGAGGCTGAGGTCCAGAAGGACATCTGAGCACTGGCCAGTCCAGCCCCTCTGCTTAAAGCAGGGTCAGCAAGGGCTGGCTGCTCAGGAACATCCCCAGGTGACTTCTGAATGTCCCCAAGGATGGCAACTCCACCCCCTGCATGGGCAGCCTGTGCCAGGGCTCAGTGTCCCTCACATTAAAGTGTTTCCTGACAGTCAGGACAAAGCTCCCAACTTTCTCCTTGTGGCCTTTGCTCCTGGTCTTCTCACTGGGCACCACTGACAGAAACTTGGCTCTTGTCCTGTCTTGCCTTTCAGGTATTTCTGTACATTGGTGGCATTCCCCCAAACCTTCTCTTCTCCAGGGCAGGCAGCCCCAGCACTGTGCCAGGAACTGTTCCCACCAGCACTCTCCTGTTCTCCATGTTCTCCTTGGAAGAGGCTCACTCCTGGCCACACCACAGCCACGTGCCACATTCCCAAGTGTTAGTTTGCACCACTCCAAGCACGGATTTGGATGTTGTCCATGTGAGGCAGCTCTGTGCTGCACTACAGGAGGATCAATTATCAATGGCACCGGGTTCTAATTTTTCCACTGCTGTAGGGAAAAAAAAGGAGGAAGGAGAAAGACCATTATTTGTAAATAAATGCCTTGTTTCTTTGAAGCGGCACAATACAAATTCTCACTGGGAATGTTTGGGCAGAAGCAGAACTCAGAGTCATTATCTGGGTATTGCTTTTTCTTTCAATTTCTTCTGCTAAAGTCTTTTACCTCAAAGACTGACAACTTCACCATTTGAATGTCAAAGAACATTTTGAATAGATTTGAATTTTTCATTTCTAATACCCTTTCTATTGTTAGTGATATCCTTTCAGAAGCATTGAAGAGAAATCCTTCAGTTCTGATGTAGTCACTCTGTTTGCCACGTAATGGTATTTTTTCTCTTGCCCTTGCTTTGTTAGACTCACTTCTAGTGCAGAACTCTTTATTAAAAAGTTCAAGGATGTCAATTTTGACACATAGTTTGCTTTTACAAACTTGGTCACTATATTATCTGTAAGTTAATTTAAAAAGTACAACATTGCTGACCTTAAACCAATAGCAGACGATTTTTAAAGTTTGAGAAATTGTATTAATTTACTAATTGTTCCAAAGCAGTCAAGTCTTTATGAACCTGTTGCCACTGAAACTCTGATGGCACTATTACAGCTTACATTTTATATTTTGGGCACTTGTTAACACAGGAAATCTGTAATTGATCAATACTGTAATATAGTAACAGTATGTCCAGAATAAGAAATTATAGCCACACATTTCTGAGCACATCTATTTAAAAACTGATAGCAGGTGCCTGGTGCAGGGTGTTTCTGAGGGCACATCAATGCTGATAATTTACCTTGCACTTCACTTGAGATGTGGTGTGAAATCCCTGACCAGATCTACTTGCCTTGAGCTCTTTCAGTTCTCAGAGTGATTTTGGTGTGGGAGAACTGCTTGTCTTGGAATAAAGGGATAATGAGTGTGTCAATGGAAGAATGATGGGCCTTCAGCTCTTCAGTTCCACCCTTGAAAAAATGTAGAGTTTCATTAGAAAGAGAGTAGTTCTAGAAAAGCATCAGCAGTTTGGTAATGATCAGCACTAACGCTGTTCATTTTTTTCTCCCCAAGAAGAATGTCTTGACTTTGGGGTTTTTTAACAAATTTGATCTCTGTGGCCATCCCCTTCTGGAAGGGGGAAGTGAAGGGCCAGGCACTGATCCCTCTGATGACCAGAGACAGAACACGAGGAAATGGCTGGAGCTGTGTCAGGGAAGGGTTGGGTTGGATATTAGGAAAAGGTTCTTCACCCAGAGGTGGTTGGATGAATGGTCATGCCCCCAAGGCTGCCAGAGCTCCAGGAGCGTTTGGACACCACTCCCAGGGATGCACAGGGTGGGATTGTCGAGGTGTCTGTGCAGGGCCAGGGCTTGGACTGGATGACCCCTGTGGGCCACAGGAACAGGGGTCCTTCCACCTCAGGACTTTCTAGGACTCTGTGATCCTGACAGGTTTCCTTCCCACCCCCTCTCTGCGATGCCCCACAGATCCCACAACGAGGAGGAGTGCCAAAACCGGACCCACCGCGCGCAACCGCTACGCCAGCCAGTGGACCCTCAACAGACCCCACCCCACCATATCAGCCCACACCCTCACCACAGACTGGAGGCTCCCCACGCCCAGGCCAGCAGGATCAGTGGACAAGGAAAGCGACAGCTACAGCGTCAGCCCCTCGCAGGACACAGGTACGGACAGGGCTGCCCGCAGGGACGATGGCACAGCAGCAGCTGCAGGAACCTTCCTGTTCCTGGCTGTGCCTTGTTTGGAGCTCAGGTGTCATTGTTCTCCCCTTGCCAGGCTGGTTTTCCTGTAGGTTATTTATGAGGAGTGCTACAAATGCTTGTAGTGCTAACGATAACAAATACTGTGCCTCTGGTTCCTCATTCCACACGCATCCTTTGAAAGACATCCTTCCTTTCAAAGACAAAGTGGTAAATTTCCCTGTAGCTTCCCAAACCAAAAAGCAAAAATAGGAGAATTTGACTAGGAATGGATGATATTAGTCAGCAAGAATATCCTTGAGTCATATTTGGAATGTTTTTTTAAGATTTGAACAACCTTAAGTTTAAGATATTTATTTTCCCATTCGTGTAATATGTTCATTCTCATTGGGATTTAAAAAAAAAAAAAAAAAAAAAGGAAAACTCTGGAATTAGAGTCCAAGTGAAAAATCCATTCATAGCACTGAATTCTGCAGCAGCTGCACAGGATTTTCCTGAGAAACAGCATGGGGTTTTTTCCTCTAGATGACAAGTGGGGAGACACTGAATACATATTCTGCCTGCAGTCCTCATCTCTTCTTGATGCCTTTACATCATAAATGCAACTGTAACTGGGAAAACAGCTTTTCCCACTGTCCTATGCTGAAAAGGCAAATAAATGAGTAAATTATTAATTAGAAGAACAATCATGAAGTGAATCTAATAAAGGTTAAAAACCAAGAAAGGTAAAAATATTTCTCAAAGGGAAGTCTGACCAAAGTGAATCCAGGCTTGCTCTGGCTTCCTCAGAAGGAATTGCCAACTCTCTCCTGATTTTAGGGGAAAGGTGTTCATGATGTGTTAGAGCTACAAAGCAGTGGATGTGAGTGGCGTTTCACCATAAAAGCCAGTATGACTGGTTTGATTTCTGTATAGGAACAAGTGTCTGACTTCACTCATATTTAGTAATTTACAGCCTGGAGTTCACATGGTTTCATTATTCACCCTCTTAAACCCTGATGTTGTCTCCATGGGGTAGTGGCAGTCACTAGACTCCATCCAGCTGACAGCCTTCCGGTAGAATTATCATAAATTCTTAAGATTATTATATATACAAATCTAAATATAAGTAGAAAATCTCTGTAGACACTCCAGATTTCAGGTGAATTTGGATGTGCTCCAACCTGTTGTCACCCAAGGATATTTTCAACTATGTGTGGCATAGGGCAGAAATTAAATTTACTGTGTGGTTTAGTAGATAAACTACATCCAATTATGTAAACAGACTTCATAATCTATATTTTAACAAGCCTACTTTTCTACTCTGTGTCTACCTTTGAGTTCACAGTGATTTATGTAAGGGATAGCAAGCTTTAGATCAAGAAAGGTTTTCTTGTGCCAAGAAGCAGCTCTATCACACCATTTGGTTTCTGGGAAAAGAGTAGAGTCCATTTAATTTAAGTGCTTCAGAAGTTTAAAACTTCCAAATAAACATATGTAGCCAAATTATGTGTTCAAGAATCAATTGAGCTAATGTGCACATTTGATCACTTCTCCAATCTGGAGTTCAGATTTCAGGAGCTGGTTGATGCAGTTGATATTTGGCAGAATTTAGCACTTATCAAAACAATTCCAGGCTTACAAAACAGAAGCTTTTTAGCTTAGGAGAAATGCCTGGCAGCAGTTCACAGCTGTGACTGAGTTCTAATGTTCTAACTAGAGGCCATTAGAAATTTCTTGATCAATCTGCATTCATGAAGTTCATGAAATTTCATAAAGTTCACCCTGGGCTTGGATAAACTTTCATCAGATCTACAGTAGGTGTTGAGGCAGATTGGTTCTGGAATATTCTCCTTCTTGCCATGGAATATGGGAAGCTGCAGGTCCTGAGCTTCGATGGACCAAGCTGTGACCTTTGCATGACCACAACATTCACATGCACTGCTCCATGGTACTGGTCAACTGCTGCCTCCTGGGAGTTTCCAGCTGACCAGAAACAGGGAAAGACATCACTGAGGTCTGATGTACAAATCAAATGTGAAAAACAGAATGATGTTTCCTGTGGGGAGAAAGGGAAAAAAAAATTGAAAAAAAAATTGAAAAATCAAAAGAAACCCTGTTACGTTCTGGTCAGCTCCAAATCTTAAGCAGGTTACAGCATCTTGCAGAAGTACTTGTCATTTTAAATAATGGATGGTCGTGTTTAAAAGTGGCAGGAGTATCGTTCTTTGTGCACAATGAAAACTGATGCAGGGGTGTAGGCACACAATAAGGAAGATAAAGATTTGCAATAATGACACTCTTGCCTCTGGCTGCTGCAGGAGGCCCATTTTTATGAATTAGCTATTACACAGTGCCTGTTTATTGACCATCACCAACAATGTCTGAAATTGCACAGATCTTGTGATGAAACACGACTTCTGCCCAAGGAACTTTTCAAAGTACTCTGCTCTTCCAGCCCACTGGAGTTGAAACACTGTGGGTGCAACAGCCCTGCAGTTCTGTGCCTGCAGAAATGAGCCCTGCATTTCCAGAGTGCTTTTTAATGTATCAGTAGCCATTTGCATCTTCAATAACAGTGTTGTTTAAGAAATATTGATATTCTCAGAAACTCATCAGCAGAAAAGAACAGCTTGTAGGTTATAATAACCTGTGTGTCAAATATGAATTCCCCCATTAGCTTCAGCAGCACTGAAGAAAAGCAACTGAATGACTGCAGGCTGTAGTTGCCAAATATTGCTTTCTGAAGACCTTTGTTCCAAATGAAATGAGTTAGTGTTTTACCTGGTGTCTAGAGAGACAATATCTGAGAGCTACTGCCTTCCTTTTTTGACCTTTGTTCTCAATACTTTAAAAGAAATTATATATATATATATATATATATATATATATATATATATATGTGTATGTTTGATGGAAACAGGTCAAAGGACAAAAAGACTCTCCTTTCTAACCTGTGTGTAGCCCTAGTGAAATGTTTCTGAGGTGCATTTAAAAGATAACGTAAAGATGTTTCATATTTTGCTAAATCTGGTTTTTGGGTTTGAAACCTTTTGAAGGCATTTAAGATTAGAGAAATGGGGGCATTTTTTGTCGAAAAAGTAATATTTTACATGTAGCAAATGTTATTTTTTAGAAAAGGAACATGAACTTACTGCTAAGGCACCTAATGCTGCTCACGGGATAAGGCTTCACTTTAGATGATCTGTAATTGTTGAGTTCCTGACTAAACTAACACATGTGCAGGCATTTGAAGCAGATTCATTTAAATCACCTTGATAATTTCAAGGGCTCTCTGCTTTTCTCTGAAACATCAATCTCATGGCTATCCTCCCAACAAAAGGCCTGTGCAGATGTTTACTCTCTCCCATTGTTCCCGTTCCTGGCGCTTAGATCGGGCGAGGAGCAGCATGGTCTCCACAGAAAGTGCCTCCTCCACCTACGAAGAGCTGGCGAGGGCCTACGAGCACGCCAAGATGGAAGAGCAGCTGAGGCACGCCAAGTTCACCATCACGGAGTGCTTCATATCAGACACCTCCTCAGAGCAGCTCACGGCAGGGACCAATGACTACACGGACAGCCTGACGTCCAGCACGCCGTCCGAGTCGGGCATCTGCAGGTTCACAGCGTCCCCTCCCAAGCCTCAGGATGGAGGGAGGGTGACGAACATGGCAGTTCCCAAGGCACATCGCCCAGGTGAGGCTGCAGGAAGAATGTTTTGGTCTCTCTGGGGAGGATTTCAGCCCACAGCCAGGCTGGGAGAGGGTGGGTCACGAGATCTCCTGGAACGACTCACAGGGTCTCAAACTTAGGTTTGTCCTGATGCCTTCTTGGGCTACCTGAAAACAGAGGCCAGACAAAATTGAGGGAGTAATGAGGCCGGGAGAGGAACAGAGGCTAGACAGTGTTAAAGAAATAAAGTATATATTTATTAAAAAGGCCTTCAAAAGATCCACCTTGGGCAGTACAAAGCCTGGCTGTGGCTCCACCCAAGATGGATGATGGGTCACACATTCTCACCCTTTTATAAGTTTTGGTCCATATTTCTATATTGGGGTCAATTGTCCAGTTACAGCTCCAGGTTATGCAGTCCCATCCTCCCAGATTGCTCTCCTCAATTCTCTCTTGTTTGCACTTTTTGGGCCTGAAGCTGTAACAGTGTCCTTGGTTCTGGGGCTGAAAAAGGATTGTTCTGTCTGACTGAACTGTGAGGAGAACTTGCTGACACTTTAAATGGAGTTCAGAGTTACACACCAATGCAGTACAGAATCTGAAAATATGAAAGATAAAACATGCATCAGTAAAAAGCAGTTATATTTATTGAAGGGCCTTCAGGTACATTTTGGACAGGCAAAGCCTCCCAGGGCTACACCCAAAATGGATGATGGGTCCACAGGTTTTCACACTTTTATGAGTTAGGTCCATTTGCATATTGTGGGTTAGTCTTCCAATTACAGCTTCAGGTAATGAAGTCATTAACCCCAGGTTTGCTCCCTCCACAACTCAGTTTTGTTTACATCTCTCAGGGCCTGAGACAGTGAGGTGTCCTTTATTCCCAGACCTGGAGAGGAATTGTGTTGTCTGACCAAAATGGGAAAGCAGCAGCTCACACTCTATATGGAACTTAGAGTTATCCACTAAAGAATTGCTGGATTATAAATATATGAAAAATATAAAAGTTAAAATCAGTCCCAGCTAATGGAACATGTGAGCATATTCTCCCACGTACAGAAAACATGGGAATTTAGGAGCAGAAAGAGGCTGGCTGAGCCATCAAATCCACTCCTCACACTTGCAGCCATCAGGCCATTGACCCTTCTGGGATAAATAAGACCATATGTGGGTGCATCTGCCCATCTGCAGCTCAAACCAGCCTCTAATAAACTGCATCTCACCACGGTGCTTCGTGCTTGGGAGCAAAAGCTGGCTCTCATTAACTGCTCATAAAGACAGATTGCAGGAGATGTGCTTGTCCCTTCTGCCTGGTGGCTTGTCAGACTTGGAACAACCCTTTGGTGATGTCCTGGAGCTGTTCCACTCTCTCGCTTTCACATCACCTAACATCAAACGCAGGATATCTAAATCAGGAGGGAACCAAAAAAAAAAAAAAAAAAAAAAAAAAAAAAGAAGAAGGAGAAAATTAAGACTTCAGCTTCTTGCTAACTGAAGGTGCTTGAGGTACATGCAGCTCTTGGGCTCAATCAAATTTCCAGATCACAAACACAGTGTTTCTGCTGATACCTTAGTTCCCAACAGCACAGGCAAGTTATTTGGGGTACTCTAAGATCAAGCAGGTTATAAAATATCAAAAGATTTGTCAGCCTTTGTTACAGGATACAGGATGTGACACAGCAGAGCAGGATTCAAATGGGAAAAAGGCATAATTATATTTGCTTACTTTCTGAAAACATGATTTAGTTTAGTTTAGTTTAGTTTATGTTTTTATTTTATTTTGTTTTATCTTATTATAGTATATACATTTTCCAGTGTTAGTGCTGCTACTCAGATCCACAGAAAGTAATCAGTGGTGCTCATCTATGTGAAACAGAGTAAAGAATAATCTATGGAGGGTCTTTTGTTCAATATTCACCATAACAAGCAGTGGTTGTGAGGACAGAGGAATGGAAGGGAGACAGTGGGATCAGGAAGGGTCATTCAAAAGCAGGAACACTGAAAAGAAAGCATCAAGGATTTGGCTGGAGAAAGCTGAAAGAAAAATGTGGAAAGAAAAAGCCCAAGCAGAAGGTAGACAGTTATAATACTCAGGAAATTAGTGTGTCACACAGAGAGATAAGAGGGAAAATAAGTAGGAAATAAAGTAGTGGGAGAAATTGCTGATTTCTGTGTAGTCACAGGATAGAACCACAAACCCAGGAGCTGTAGAAATAGATAAAGATAGAAATACTTTTCATTTCTGACTCCAAAGAAGTAAGATAAATATTTGTCCCTGCTCTGCTAAAGGGAAGCATCTGCATTCACAGCTAAGTCAAAACTGAACTCTTTCCTTCCAAGCAGTCAACAGATATTTTTTATCATTTCTTTAACAAATATCTTGCTCTCTTTCCTTTCATGTTCCAAATACGTTACTTATGCATATTTAGTATTTGGAAATATTCTAATATATTCCATATAAAGCTGATTTTCTTGAGGGCAGATTGAACCAAAATTTGGTCCCTGGGCTTGAGTAAAAAAAAATCTTCCATGGTTGGAACAACCTTAGAGCCCCTCCAGTGATTTACAGACTTGTAGTCATATTTAGCTGTGTTAGTTTTAAGCCTTTATTTTTTTTTCCCTACTTTTCTTGATTAGCTTTAGCTTTCCTTTGCAGCAAGGAAATTAAATATATTATAAAATTAATAATTAGCTTCATTACCTTGAAAGAATAATTCAGTGTTCCAGTGAGGCAATTTGAATGTTGACCCATAAATCTTGAATAATGCATTATTAAAGGTCACTTTATGAAGGCTTTTAAACAAAACATATGGATAGAAAGAACTTTCAGCAGGAACAGACAGACCAATGTTTTCATTTTCAAGTCAGTGAGGAAACACTTACTGGGCATCTTTCTTCTTTTACCTACCACTTCAGAAAATTGCCAGAGGTAATTAGTAATTCAAATACAATTAATCAAAGTCATTCTCCATTCAAGGACATGGTGAAGAAATAGAAAAACTTAAAGTATTTTGCTTTCACTAGATGAGAACATTTGAGATAAATCACTGTGCTGCTTCAGCACACCTTTATTCTTCCTTGAAGTAAATCTTTTCTTTCAGGAGAACTTTTACCTGTTTTCATGGTGCTTTGCTTTTCTTCTCAGCCAATTCAATCTTCCTGGGAAAAATGTCACTTTCAATCACTTCTTTCTAATTTCTGACCTCCCTTTTCAAACTGCTGCCCATTGCATCTTATGGTTGCAGTAAAGCTTCAAGAGTTTACAATAAGTACTATTTGCTTCCCAAAATAATTCCCAACAATTTTAAGATAGTCTGAAGAAAGACTCTTAGAAAAAGTTATTTTGATAAATGGGGCATTTGAAAGGAATCCACCCAATGGCAAAGCTGAAACTTGACTCACAGAAGGTAAGGATGGAGTGTGCTGGTGAATTCTCAGGGCTGGAGATGAGGCTGAGAGGCTTCTTGGTTCCTGCATCCTCTTTTTTTGAGGATGCCATCTTCTTGAAGACGGGCATTTGCTTTTCTCCAGTCTTCAGGCACTTCTCCCAGTCACCATGATCAATCACAGACTGTTGACAGTGGCCTCAATGGCATCTGCCAATTCCCTCAGCACTTGTAGGCACATTCCATCAGAACCCATGGATTTACATCTCTCCAGTTTGCTTAAACATTCACTGACCTGATCCTTGCCCACCAGGGGTGGGTCTCTTGCTCCAGACTGTTTCACTGAGCTCTTGGGACTGGGATTCCTGGAGGTTGGCCTGATTAGTGAAGATTGAGGAAAATAAGGCATTCAGGCTCTCAGCCTTCTTCATGTCCTGTGCCACCAGGTTCCATTCAGCAGTGAGGCCATATTTTCCCCTCTTGCACCTCTAAACTACAGAAAACTTTCCTGCTGTCTTTGGCATCCCTGGACAGATTCACCTTCAGCTGGGCTTGGGCTTTCCTAACCACATTTTTGAATGCTTGGACAATGTCTCTGTACTCCCAGAGTATTCTTGCCTGATTCCTCCCTCTTCCCTGTCTGTGTCTGAGTTTTGCCAGGAGATTTTTGTTCATCCATAGAGGCCTCCTAGAATTTTTGCCTGAGTTTCTCCTCACTGAGCTTGGAGAAGGTGATCCTTGAATTTCAATCAGCTCTCCTAGACAGGAGGATTCTTTAGCTGATGGTACAAGCAGCTGTAGAAGTTTTCTGCATCAATGTCCTCACACCAGGCCAAAACTTTCAATTATATGGAAAACATTTTTCTAAACAGTCTTAAGTTAAAAAAAAACCAAAACAACAAAACTTCAGGAGTTAATCTAAGTTCTCAAAAGTCATTACTACAGGAAACGAAACATGGAAGTAAGATTTTTTATTTTATTTTTAATTAATTATTACTTTTGGTGTTTTGAAAGCATGTCCCACACATCCTTGTCTTCTGATCTTTACAACATCCCAAGCAGATTTTTGGGAAAAGATGAGATTAGAACAGATTGTCCAGAGCAGCTGGGGAAGGATCCCTGTCAGTGTCCCAGGCCAGGCTGGACATTGGGGTTTGGAGCATCCTGAGACAGTGGGAGGTGCCCCTGCCCATGGCAGGGGTTGGAGCTGGATGAGCTTTCAGGTCCCTTCCAACCCAAACCATCCTGAGATTCTGTAATTATTTGTAGTTCATGCTTCATCATTAACAGCAACGCCATTATTTTCCCTTTTTGAGTGTCACATTACAAACCACCAAGCAAACTGGAATTGCTGCTTGACAACAGCCTCTGCACAGCTTCCAAAAAGGGAGGGGATGGATGCAGACCTGCACAGGAGGCTTTGTGGACTGCACAGAGCTGTCAAACCTAATCTGCCCAAGACCTTGAATGTCACCGACTGTAGATGGTGACATTTTTCAGGAAGCCATCAGAATAGTCATGTGTCCCAGGAGGCACCTTAAAAGAGAAAATTGAAGCAGTAAAAACAGCACAGCAGGATTTTAAAGCTGTGGGATAAATCACATTCTTTACAAAAGTGGGTCTTCTTAGCTCCTGCCCAGTGTTAAAATCCTTCATGCTGTAAAAATGATGGCAACACATTGTTTTCATTGCATCTTCCTCAGCATCAAAACTCCCAGAAGTTGGGGATTTGGATTATTGCTCTCCTCCCCACAGCTGCCTTTAACTACAAGTTTGGTTAGTAAGATCAGGTCCTCAAGGAATCATTTAAGCAGAGCAAAACTGAGGCAATTTTTCATATAAATATTCATAAATTTCAACAATTGTAACCCCAGGTTTACCTGTGAGGTAGACAAATGAGTCAGTCCCTCATCCTCCAAAAAAGGGACAGAAATTGGAAATAAATGCACTCTCTTCCTACCTCCCACTGTGCCATCAAAGAATCTGTAATGTGGAAAAATGGAAGATAATTGTAGAGGTTCAAAGAGTTTTATAATAATGTTCCTTTTTTTTCTGTTTTAAGAACAATAATCACAAATTGAGTTATCATAACAGTTATTCTTCACTGCAATAAACACTGCTGGAGCAGTTTATTAAAAATAGATTCCCGTTATTATAATTTTAAATCTCAGTAATAGCCTCAGCCAAGAAGCCTGTTGGGTTTTTTCTTCTCTTTAGTCCTAAATTATTGTGCTGGAGAAAAGAACCGCTATTAACTGGGAAATATTTTGATATTCTTTGCATCCCAAGTGCTATTTATGTCTGGGGTTCTTTTATGGACAGACCACTTACTTGCATCCCCTGGCAATGGAGTTCATGCTTGGAAGGCATAACATCTGACAAGGGCTTGAATGGGAAATACCTAGAAAATTTAAATTTCTTTCAATTTGCAGAAACCTCCTTTCCCATGGGGGTACTGCCAAAATCAGACCGCAAATTATATATTTCTCTTTTGCTAATCAGCAGTAAAAATAACCTTTGCTTCTATATGACATTGTCCTTAAGGGTTCATTTGACTTGGACCAGGAATTTCTCTACTTGAAGTCACAGAACAAGTCCAAGGTCATTCTTGACCATCCCACCTCCTCAAAAGTGGGAGAGATCACATGAATATAAAACCCCTGAAGGACTAAAGCATCCCAAATATGATCCCAGAGAGGAAATGTCTCTCAGGGGGTGTATCAGACTGGAAGATTTGGAAATCCATTTAAAGCATCACAATATTTTATCTCTCAGAACTTCCTCCACGAACTTTCAGCTGGTGAAAGGAACCAGTTTGGAAAGAAACCTGCTCATGAGTGGGGAGAAATGGCATTTTTGGAGAGGCAGACTCTGAAAAAAAGATTTTCCAGGGACTGATTTCATAGCCATGAAGATGTCAGGGAGACCCCACTCCTCTATAGGGAACCTGAGTGCTTTCCTGGGTCCTTCCACCTGCTCAAAGCAGAAGCTCCCCTTCTCCAAGCCCCTGCTCCTCCTGCTGTCCTTGTGTTCTTGGCTGATGGGCAAGAACACCATTTCTCTCCTCTCCATTTTCCAGCCCTTCTCCTTGACCCCATCTCCCAGAGGAGATTTTCCCAGCTGACATTGCCTTTTAACTCCAGCCCAAAGCCAGGCCAGACCTGCTCTCAACCGAGCCCTCACCACCCAGACTTGGACACTTTTTGGGTTTTTACAGCTGGGCACCTCAGTCCAGCAGCCCAAGTCTAGCCCTTAAGCCTACTGCATATTAACTAGGAAAAAATACTGATTTAACCTCTCCAGCTTTGCTGAATGATCAGGTTCTCTCAGCTTTTCAAATTCCTTAACTAGCATTCTCGACCCAATTTAGAAGTTTCTCACTGTTTTGACTAATCCTGATGATTGAACAGCAAAGCCTTAACATGTAGACAAGCCTTGAGCTAAAGAACGCAAGTACTTTATTAAAAGATTTACAAGGGTCCCTTAAATGCAGTCTGGATATCACCTGCAGTGCCTAAATGTTGTTTTAAACACCCAAGTCAAGAAACAAATCTTCTTCTCCAGAATCCAGTCGCTGCAACTAAAAATAAGCTGCTTAGCATAATGAGAAAAATAAGAACCAGGCAACAATAGAAGGCACAGTATTTTTCCAGTGTCAACCCCGTAACCCGAGATGTGAACTCTTTTCCACTGCCCTGTGAGTTTGAGGGTGAAGGAGTTATTTCCCTCTGACACAGTGATTGGAGTCTATTTAGGGACTGGGTTTCTGTTGGAAAGCTGCTGACAGAGCTCCACCAGCCCTGGCCGTGACTGAATCCGGTACAAATTCAGCCTCTGGGGATTCAGCAAAGGTTGGGACTCTGGACAGCTCACCTTTATCCTCCTTTGCCTATGCATATTATATTATCCTGCCTGGACTGAAAATGGGGAATAACTCTATTAATTCCATGGTTTCCAGATCCAAAACTGAATTTCTTGAAGGTACAGAGGAATCTACGCATCTTTCTGTTGTTGTTGTTCAGAAACCCAGCAGCAAAGCACACAAAGGCTGAGACATGGGTTGTTTTCTGTTTTAGTTTTATATTTGCACTTTATGGTGCAAATTTTCAAATAGAATACATATGAAAAAAAATATGAATATGTACACACACAGAGTATATAATGTGTATACAGAACATGGAAATCACCATCCTGACTCTGCAGTGGGAGACCAAGATCCAGTTTTGAGAGAGTTGCATAAGGAAACAAATCAAAATAAGCAGGTGGGAAAACAGAAGGACAGGCACAGAGTGGGAAAAAACCTTCTTACCTACATTTTTAACAGTAGTAAATACTCTTAGCATGACTGTTAACTTGTATATATACTTATGTGATGCAATCCTGAGATTACTGCCCTAGATGAGCATCTCTGATGTTTCCATATTAAATCCTTCTGTGCATAGAACACCTTCCTTTTATTTTCTGCTGCACTGTTGGAAAAGCAGGAGCACGTCACAAAAAGACAGACTGTGCCATTTGCTGTTTATCCTAGAAATGGCACATCAGTGATGAGAGGAAATTGCCTTTATCTTGTCTCAGTTTTTATTTCTGTGGAGTATCAGGAGCTTTTTCTCCTTCAGCTGAGAAAAGCTGAATGTTCTGCAGGGATGAAAACCATTTAATTCTGCATTTAATTTGACATGACTACATACTTGATATCATTTGCTTTCATTTTTATTCTGGTGGATTTGCAGACAGGAAGGCTCATGCTGCAAGTTTTTTAACCTTGTCAGTACAATAAAAATAAACTTAAACAGGTTCAGATCAGAAGCTGAAATATTTTGAGATAAGAAAAGAAAACTATATCGGTGTGAATTTGAGTTTAAATTGGGCAGTTGTTCAGTTACAAGGCTTCTGTGCAATTGTGATGTGGAAAATCCATGTTAGGTGCTATAGAAGATGTTTGCAACACAAATTCAAGTCATCAATAGCACTGCAACAGGTTTTCCAGAGAAACTGTGGCTGCCTCATCCCTGGATGTATTCAGAGCCAGGTTGGACCAGGCTTGGAACAACTTGGGCTAGGGGAGGGATTTGACACTAAGTGATCTTTAACATCCAACTCAAACCTTTCTGTGAGTCTATGATTAAAGTAATCGAAATTATTTTTACAATTGTCACCCATGAATTAGTGATACCGGTGTTAGGAAGATATTTTTTACTTAGAGGAGAAAAACTCCTCAAAGACACTGTGAGGAGTGTGTAGCAGCAAAATTACCTTTTCCTGTTGCTTCTTAATTTATTCTTTATTTTGATTTGAAAATTGACACTGACTTTGTTAAAAAAACAGCACCCCAAACTGTGCTGGTTCAGGATACTCTTGGGTTTTTTTCTATTTCTTCTAGACTAAAATCTGCACGTTAAGGAAAACCTCTCCTTCCCCCCCAAGAACGTCCATTTTCTATGTTTTGATTAGCAACAAGATCTTTCTTATTAAAAGTGAGTGGGGTTTTAAATTTTAATTTAATTTTGATTTTCTAAAGTGGATTATTTGCTATGTAGCCCATATATACAGATAAATAAACATAAAAGCTGTAGCTATTAGACTGCCTATGTTGTCTGTAGCTTTAGACACATTTGGTTGAGCTGTAGTTACTGAAGAGTTTAATGCCTTAAGCAAGGATTACATTTATCAGTAAATTTTCAGCTACTTTCATGTTCTTACAGTCATAACTTCAACATTAACTTGTTAAAACTACCAGCAAAAGCCCCAAATCAAATGAAAGATGCTGTGTCCACTTCAGTTAACACAACAGATATTTTAGAGCACTTCTGTTGTGTGTCCCTAACTTGAACCTCACTTCTACAAAAAGTAGATTTTTAATTTTGAAAATGCCAAATAATTTCACCTTCACAGTGTTGGGACACAGTGTGTGTGAGTTTGGCAGCAGCAGGGGTTTCCATCCAGATGAGAACAGATCCAGTCCTGTTTTAAGGTCCTTGCAGATATTTACAGCCATTCCTGATTTAACTGATGTCAGGCTCTGTTATTTCCCCCGTGCCAAGAGGACCTGAGTGTAATCTGAGCTCTACAGGAGAGCTGGCACTACAACACCTGAAAATGGAAACCAAATCTTACCTGCAAGAAAGGTCATGCTTGTGCTCTTCTTGGAAATTAAAGCAGGAAATCATATCACTAGAGAAAAAAAAAAAAAAAACCCTTTTGTTTTCACAGTCCTAATCTGACTGTAGTGATGGTCTGTGCCATCCACAGAAGGGCTTTATGTGCTGGCCCTAGAAGGACAGCTCTGCAGATGTATTTCAGTAGTGAAATATTCAGCACCCCCAATTTAAATGTGAGAGCTGTGAGAACCCAGGGGATTAATTAACAAAAAGGCAATGCTGCACCTCGTCAGCATCACTCAGGGGATTCAGACTAATGGATGTGAGGAGACTGAGTTACAGAAACTCACCCCTAAGTCAGCAGAGAGCAGGGCAGTGCTGATATTGGTTTCCCTGCTCTATGAGCAGCGTGTTTTGCTCTCCCGTTGCCGTGGCATGGTCAGGTTTATCCCTGAATTCATGGCTCAGACCCTGGAGAGGTCAACACAGCAGCTCCTGCTGATTCCAGTGAACCCTGAAAACTCCTCACCTCTCCATCCTCTCTGCTGACTCCAGGTTCCCAACATATCTCAGGAATAAACCTGTTTCCATGGAGTCACGATCGATTTAACCCCCAGCTGAAGTGATGTATAATTGAACAGTTTCTGTTCACTGCACCCAGGGCCAGCAAATGAGTTTCAAAACTCCAGCCTTGCTAACCAGGGGCACCTCACCGAGGTTTTCAGCACAGTTTTCCAAGTTTTCCCAGCCACTGGGCAGGAGAGTGCTGTCTCAGAACATCCTTAAAAATGCATGAAGCTGCTCGCGTGACAAGGCGCAGACGGAAAGGGAGTGCTCCTGGCCTTACCTTTTCTGTCACCATTTCATTATTTATTGACAAATTTGCTGACTTTAGCCCTGCAGGGGGTATTGATTTACACAGTTTACATGTTTTTATAACTTAGACACCTCATTAAATCCAAGCAGGAAGGGGTCAGTTGTGCAGGTGCCCCCAGCCCTGTGAGGCTGGACATCCACATGGCTTATCCACAGGGTCTAAATCTACCTGACCCCTGGAATTAATCAGTTTTTCCTTCCTTGCTCAGCTCAGTGTCACAGAAGCCCTTAAAAATACATCAGTTCTCCTTAGAGTTACTTCTGGAAAGAACAAAGCATCTGGCAGGTCTTTTGAAAGTGCAGCACTGTGTTAGAGACCCAGGTTCTGCTTAGAGAAATGCAAACCAAAAACGTGCTTCAATTCCTATTCCATCAAATCTTCC
Source organism: Certhia americana (assembly GCA_018697195.1). Taxonomy (NCBI): domain Eukaryota; kingdom Metazoa; phylum Chordata; class Aves; order Passeriformes; family Certhiidae; genus Certhia; species Certhia americana. Next base: position 113,306,852 of record CM031857.1, read on the forward strand.
AGGAAGAGGTAACAATGTGATAATCAAGGCTCCTGCCATCCTCTCAGGCAGCTGCACAGTCTGTTATGTCAGTGGAGTTCAGATGGATGATCTTAGTTCAGCTACAGCAGTCATGTGCTTGCTTTAAGACATCCTGATCAAAGGCTTTTTCTTGGAATCAGAAGGCTTAAATCTAACTAACAAAATGAATCACCTTTAAAAAAAAAAGAAAAAAGTCCACATTAGTTGGAATCCTCATTTTCAGTCACTTAAACCTAATCTACAGTAAGTAGAAATCAATTTATTGTCTTGCTGAAATCAATAGAGTCAGTGATTTATAGCAGTAGCAAATTTGGCTCCTGAACTACAGATTTACTGATACCTTCGTGTTCCTTAAGAGATAATTCCAATGACTGTAGTCAACAGCAACTGTTGTTTTTATTTTGCACTGTGAATCACAGGTGGTATTTTGAGTATTTTTATGAAAATGCCAGTTTTAGCAGACTGCAATGTGAAACATTTAAGTAGGTGTTATGGATCTCCAAACCATCTATGAGGGTGCAGGTTTTGTGTAGAAAGTTAGAAAGTACAGCCCTGCAGGGGTGACAGGGAATTCTGTTTTCTCCAGCTAGAAATGGGAAACCTGGCTATTTCTCTAACATTTTTTGCCTATTTAGGTGAAAAATGTAAACAGCATAAGGGTGGGGTGTTTTTCTGCCTGCTGAAACACAGAGAGAAGCACAAGAGGATGTGGGTCAGAGAGCCAGGAAGGGCAGGATGGCAGCTGAAATGAGTTCTGCATTCAGTCAGTTTAAAAGTACCTCCCAAATGCTGAGCACTTCATTTTTCCTGGGCACCTGAGCAGAGGCTGAAGATGCTGTGGAGAAGGGAAGGGCACGTGCCTGCTCTCACAGCAGCTTTCTCACTAATGCCCTGTCTCCTCCCTCCTTCCTTTCCCCTTCTGCTGCTTGGCTGTTCTCAGACCTTCTGCCATTTATTCTGGATCACCTCAGAGAATTATTAAATCCAGTTTTTGTCTTGAAAAAGTGGCTTCAGAAGGAGCCTGTGAGCTCCTGAATGTGCTGATAATGAGAGTGAGCTGAAATTCACTCACTCATTTGTCCAGTCAGAAACTTGTACATGGAAACTCCATCTCCATTTCTATTAGTGATCAACACTGACTCTAGAAAGTAGAACCCTGGCATTCAAAGCACTCTTCAGAAATTTTTGCTCTCTACTTTTGGCATTTTACTGCAAGAAAATAACAATCATCCAACGAATTGGGAAGGCAGTTCCACGCTGAGCTGATCCTGGGACCTGTATCAGTCAAGCATGAAGGTGCAGGACTGATCCTCTTCACCCCCCCTTCTTGGCTGGGCAGGACACAGGACCAAGCTAACCAAATAATTGTCTTTATTGCTCATTAAGTGTGTTTGTCACTGGAGCTGCAGAGCTCTGTGAGCCCTGCAGGTGAGGAGATGGTTTCGGCGCAGTGCGGACACGAGATGGACAAGGAAGGAGCACCTGCAGGTTTCCAACACTGACAGCAGCAATTGTGAGAAATGTTACTGCTGCTATCAGGCTGGCTTCAGACCAAGCTGCTCCTGTCCAAGAAAGCTTTGCCTGCTAAGTTTTTAATGGTGTGTCAGTTCTGGATGTGACAAAGGCCTCTGAGCATCACTTACACTTCTTTTTTCAGCAAACCTCTCACCTTGTCCTTTCAAACCCTCCACTCTTTCCTTGTTTCTAATGCAAGTTTTCCCTTGTAGGCTGTCTTTGTCCTGAAAAAAACAGCCTGTGAGTAGCAGCAAAGGCTTCACTGATTTATTTACTGTGCCAGTGAGCTGTAAAAAACAACTCTAATTTTTTAATCAGCATAAACCTGAGCTTAGAATTACATCAGCAGCTCTGTCTCCTTTGCTTCCTCTCAAAGCAAAACACAACATCCCACCAGTGCTTCCCCTTCCAAAATCAGCACAAGCCAAGAGATGCCCAACAGAGTGGGAATCCATCTACACAGCCCTTGTACACCCCCAGCACAAGCTCATAATTTGCTCCTAAATCAACATAATTACATCAGCACTCTCCCTGAGCTAACAGGGCTGTATGGACTCAACCCTGGCATGATTTCTGATCCCATGGAATAATCCCAGGGAGATCTCTGAGGGCTTTTATATTTTTTTACCCACTCCCCCTTGAAGCAGGATGTGTGAATGCCCGATTTGATTTAAGCATTCTTTTCCTTACCTTTGTTAAATAAAACATCCTGTCACAGTCTCCAGCCCTACTTCTCAAAACTTTCTGAGATAATCTCTCAAATAGCACAGAATTTCCTCCACATGGCAACCAAAACTTGAAAACCCTCAGGCTGTCACCCTCACTGATGGTATCTCTGCTGGAGTGTTGTGAAGACAAATTGCTTTTGCTTTAGAGGTTCTGATTCATGAGAAAATGCATAGACCTCTCATGTAAAAACTTGGTAAGAGCATCTTTTCTTGCAGTCTGTGATGATCCTTGTACTGAAAATGGCACAAATCCTTAGAAATTTTTTTTCTGGTGTAGATGAAAGCAAAAGCAAAAAAAAAAAAAAAAAATAAAAATCCACCATGCAAGCTCTCTGGCATTTGAAAGAGGAATGAGGTAAATCTTTTGGGAGAAAGGAGTGCTTCTCAGCTTGGTTTAGCTCTGCAGACAAGACAGCTATCTTGAATAAAATCCAAGAAAAATTCAGCAGTGATGTTTTTCCCTGCATGTAGCCTGTCAAATTCATCCCAACCCTTCCAACACCTGAAGCTGACCTCTGGAATACAGCTAAAAATATATGGGGTTTTTTTGCAAAGTTTTTTTTATCAGCTTATTTGTAATGAAATAAGGATAAATTATTTTTATTCAGTGTCGCATTAACTCAGAAAATACTTCCTTTTTGGTAGAATGTGTTGCTTATTTTAAATATCACAGTAAGTGATTTTTAGCATCTGTTTACAAATATTTATTTGAATTAACGTTTTCTTAAATGTACTATACTAAATAATTCATTAGAGGGTTGGCCATTAAGAAAAAAAAAAGACTGAGGTAGCTCTGGCTTCAATTGTAGCATTCAGATTTGACTGGATGTTTATTATTTCTGTACAAACTCCAGGTTCTTATACAGCAAATTCTCCTTTCTTAAAAATTGCAGAATCACTGAAAGGTCAGGGTGGGAAGGGACCTCTGAAGATCATCCAGTCCAAACCCCATTTTTAAAAATGCATCAGAAAACTATAGTTTTAGAATGTCTTTTGTACTAATTAAGCCAAAATGCATGAATTATTAAACATGCTCATTTGCAGCGCTCATGCACTTGAAAGGTTTGCTTTCATTACTAATAAGGCACAAACATAGCTGAAAAGAGGTAATTAGAGCATCAAAGGCAATGAACCATCCTGAAACTTCATAATGTTTTGCCCAAAAAAAACATCATTCAGCTGAATAGCAAGAAACCAAAAAAATGCCTACACTGTTGTGTCCAGAGGATAAGAACCAAAGTCTTCTCAAGCAGCTCCAGAGATACAGCAAGAAGCATTTTTTCTGCTCAAAAATACCTTCAGAATTGATGTAGGAATGGCAAAGGTGAACCCCTGTGGTTATATTTCAAAGATTGTGTTTTCAAGTCAGAAACCCATTAGTTCTTCTAAATCAAAGACTTTTTTTTTATTTTTTTGCTTCATCCTGCGAGACCATTCCAACCCTAGCACAGAAGAAAAAGTTCCATTCTCAAAATTTTTCTTTGCCAGTGATTTTAATAATGTGCCCTGTTTTACAAGCAGTTGCAGGGAGAGATGCTCCTTGCAGATGAGAAGGAGCACTGATGCTTTTTATGATGGGAAAATGTGTATAGCACATCAAGTAATGAGGGCTCTGCATAAGCTGTATCAGAGATTGTGCTTTGAGTACCCGGCTTTGGAGCACAAGTTACACTCTCTGGTTTCTCATTACTGAAATCCTGCTGGAACTTTGCCCCCAGACATTTAGAAAATTGAAGTAAAATGACTGCATATTGTTTACACAGATTATTGACTATGCTTTCTTACGTAGATTTAAGGAGGAGGGGAGGAAAAAGGTCTTTTTTTTACATAGCTCGAAGCTCCTAAATACACTTGAGAAATGTCTAGACAGCAGCTTGAAAACCAGCCTCCATCTCTGTAAGGTTCAATGCTCATCTTTTTTATAGTCCACTCATTCCCGTGGCTCTCAAGAAGCAGCAAATGAGCCAAGGCACAGAAGCAGCTCCGTGAGGTACCCACGGGGAGCTGCCAATGAGCCACGCTCCAGCTGCTGCTCTGTACCAGCTCCTTCCTGGAAAGTCAACAAAAACAAGCAGAAAATGCAGTAGAAAGAGGGAAAACGTGTGAAAAATGTCCTGGCTGGTGTTAACTAAGCAGTGGCAGCCCCTCACAGGCAGTGTTGGGTGGCAGATACCTTTGGGTAAAGGCCAATTGCTGTGGGAAATTGAAACGTGGAGTGGTTTGGGTTAGAAGGGATGGCAAAGATCATCCACTCCCAACCCTCCTGCCATGGCAGGGACCCCTCCCACTGTCCCAGGCTGCTCCAGCCCCAATGTCCAACCTGGCCTGGGACACTGCCAGGGATCCAGAGGCAGCCACAGCTGCTCTGGGCACCCTGTATCAGGGCCTGCCCACCTTCACAGGGAACAATTCCTGCCCAAAATCCCATCTAAACTTCCTCTCTTTTGGTTTAAAGCCATCATTCCTTATTGTATCACCCCATGCCCTTGTCCCAAGTCCCTCTCCAGCTCTCCTGGAGCCCCTTTAGGCACTGGAAGGGTCTCTGAGGTCTCCCTGGATCTTTGTCTTCTCCAGGCTGAACAATCCCAGCTCCTCCTGTCTCACTCCTATCTCCAGAGTAGAGGTGTACCAAGACTAGGTTCAACACAGAAAATGTTTCCCCTTCTGCTGGGCCTGAGGGACTCCTATGGAGCATGGGAGTGTGAGAAAAGCCCCCCTTTGTGACCCCAGCAGTCTCCTAACATCCCTGGCGAGAGGAAAAGTCATCACTTTGGTATTATAATGAGTCACAAAGTTCCCACAGCTGCTGTTGCCATCTCCGAGGTGCGTTTTGCTGGCCCTGTCAGTGAAACCCCCACAGGTGAGGCAGCCAAACCAAGCTCCTCAAAACCTTCAGTAGACAGAGGGCAGAGACAGGTGTGGGCAGCATCTCAAGCACCTCTGCACTCCTGCCTCTCCCCCACTGGTGGGGAGTGGGGTAGGAACAGAGCTCCTTCTCTGGGATATTGCAGTGCTGCACAGGACACAGCCACAGGGACCAAGTGACACAAGAACTGACTGTCTCCTCTCCACACGGGGAATGCTCTTTGGAGCAAACCAGCCCCCAACTGCATTTTGGAAGGACTTGGACTCCAAGGGGATGCAGAAGCAGAAGAACTGATATGATCAGAGGGTCAGGGTCTGTGTGCCAAGGGGACAGGGCAGGTGTTGGACAGCACAGATGTACTCACAGGCAGCTTGGCTCAGTGCCTGTGGAGAAATGCAGTGAGTTGGTGCCTCACTGTTTCTGTGTCCATGTCCTGCTGTCCTTCACCCCAGCAGCAGCAACGTTGCTGTCTCAGCTGAAACAGGTCTGACAGGCAGAATTGTCCTTGGTGTGAAAGGTACTGCAGGAGAATCAGGCAAACCAAGGAGTAAAACCAATTAAAGTTAACAGGGCTCCTTTCTCAAGAGGCAATCAGTGTGATTATCATCACAAACCTCCCCCTCTCCCACCAACTCCACGGTGTGTGTCAGCCTCATCTTGAGATCCTCCCATCTTACTCCACGGGGGTAAAACACCACGTGCTGTGAGCCTGTGCTGGAGATAAATCCAGAAAAAAAACATATGGTGCTAGACTGTGCCTGAGGGATTTCTATAGGAACAAACAGATTCTGGCCAAATGCAACTCCTCAGCAATTCTCTGTCTGTGAACTGGAATTACAGATAGAGCAGATGCTGTTGGTCTTTTAAGTAAGATTTGCAGTGCCTTGATGTACGTGGGAAAGCAGAGGACCTGTTTTATTTTAGGTCGTTGGACAGCTTTTAGCTGGGCCAGAAAGAACAAAATTGTCATGCATTGTTTTTATTATGAAGGACTGCTTTCCTGGTCTGTTGTTTATGCCACTGGCACAGGTCAGCCTTAATTTCTCCTGCTGTAAATAGCTCATGGAGAGCTACACAGGTGGTGTAGTGCCAAGAGTCTCCTGCTTTAAACATTCAGGATGCATCCCATCTGTAGATGAGACCCTGGGTTTGATATCAACCATAAAAAAAAAAATCTCCATACCCACAGAGATCTGTGAAGAAGGGAAAATACTGTTCTGAATGCTCCTGTAACTGTGCTACTTTTTTTTTTTTTTTTTTTCATACATAGGTGAAGTTACACCATCAAATATTTTTAGAAGGGAATGTCATTATGTGCCTGATTGCCTCTCATTTCCTTGAAGGAACGTCATGAATGCCTAACAGGCCCAGGAGTCAAGGGAAATAATGAATAAGAGGTTTTCTTGACAATATAAAGCAGAAAATTGATGCAAAGGCTCAGGTGCCAGTCCCAGCGCACTTTTTTACCACAAAACCAGCATCTTGGTGGTCACAGTGGTAAAAAATAATTAGTCAATTAAGCACAGTGGTGATGGTTGACAGTTAAAGTTTGTTATATGAGGGCAAGAACTTTTCTGTTTTATTCAGAAATCTCTTGAAGACTACAGCCTTAACACTCTTGCATCCGTTTTAAATAGTTTAGTCATTCTACTCAAGATTGGGGCTCGTTAATTGGAATTCTGAAGGTTTCCATTTAAAAGGGAAAATAAAAATAGAAACTTTACTGAGCCTCCACATTTACCAAGTTTCTGACAAAGGAAAACCATGACCTTTTCAGATTTTGAGAAAAAGCTCCTGGTCTTTTCATTTTATCCCCTTCATGCCATGAGTGCGTGTAGAGAACGTTGCACTTCTCACTCTATTGTACAACCAAATATCAAGCGTGAATTCTGGTGGCTCTGCACGAAAGGAATTTGTTGCCCAGTTCTGCTAGATCACAGCACAGCAAATGGCTGGCAAATAATCTATCAATTACCAATTCTGATCACAGATCCTCCCCTTTGGCAGCCAAACCAGCTCGAGCCGCTCCCGCTGGCCGAGCGCTGCAGCGAATAAAGACTCACTTCTTCCTTTTTGCCTCCCCAGGTGATCTCATGCATTTGCCACCCTACCTTAGGATGGACTTTTTATTGAACCGTGGCGTGCAGGGCACGAGCAGAGACCTGGGTTTGGGGCAAGCCTGCTTGGAGCCACAGAAAAGCCGGACCTTGAAGCGTCCCACCGTGCTGGAGCCGATCCCCATGGAGACATCCTCCACGAGAGATGTCCAGTCATGGCAACCTGGTGCTGTGGCAACGTTACCTCAGCGAGAAGGAGCTGAGCTAGGACAGGCTCAAGCAAAAATGAGCAGCTCCCAAGAATCCCTGCTGGACTCCCGGGGCCACTTGAAAGGAAACAACCCCTACGCAAAATCCTACACCCTGGTATAACAAAAAGAGCATGGCTGGACAGTGGTTGTAAATATTTACACTGAAAACCAACAACAACAACAAAAAAAAAAAAGCAAAAAAAAAGTTAAAAAAAATCCAATGAAAGCTACCTTTTTTTTATTGAATTCCAATATTTATAATTAAAGAAGAAGATTGCCAAAATATTTGACACAAAAAAAAATAATAATATGAACGACAGACAGTGCAAAGACTCTCTTGCTTTTTTTCTGTCTGAGTGTGAGCTTCATCTGACTGGACATCTGAATTTTTGGGTAAAAGAGTCCAGTTTTCTGATCTTCACAAGCGTTTGTGTTTTTACTGATTTTCTACGAAGTGCATGGAGACTTAACAAAAACATTTTAACTGGGAGTTCCATCAGACAAGATTTAAAAGGGAAAAAAATCACAAAAAAAAAAAAAAAAAAAAAAAAAAAAAGAAAAAAACCCTCTTTTTTAAATCAAAAAAAAAATTGATTTGGAAAAACAAAAAAGTCTTTTGTCATGTTTGCACTTTTTTTTTTTTAATTAGAAAATGGGTCCTTGACTGTTCTTTTTTTGTTGTTAATTAGGATGAGTGGTGTCAGTGGAGTGAGGAGGTTGATTTGGGTTTTTTTTTTATTATTAATTTAATGAGACACTCTTTGCATTTTGTCTATGCGAAATAAAAGGGTCTTCTGCCTTTATTTGTGATGTCTGCTTCCATCACCTTTTGCTGTGGCTTTCCCAAAGTGTGATTATTATGTCAGTGCCATTCTCTGAGTAATGTCTTCTTGTGCCTTGGAAAAAAAAAAAAAGCAACTCAGGGGTCACGTTTTTGGAAAAAAAAATGGGGTTCACTCACCTTTTTTGCTACCATGGGGCAAAGAGGCAGAAGGGTGGAAGCCTTGAGTGCTCTGAACCAAACCCACACAGGATTCCCAGAATTTGGTCCATCTCACACCACAAGGCTTTGGTTCAGTTTCGATACTTTTTGGATCAGAAAAATATGCATTGACGTTACTTTGCTTCCCCCTTAGAAATGGATCTTTAGTCCATTTGGGAGCAGCTCTTATGGAAATTCTTTGCTTACGTAAGGACCGAGGTGGAAAAAAACGACAACTTTTCCCATAATAGGAAAAATGGGAGGAAAAAAAGTTATTCCAGGTCTTCCTCTAGAGGGAAAAAAAAGCTTGTTACGTGGGAGCTGTCAGCTCGCATTACTTTGTTGCATCCTCTGATTCCATGAGAAGTGATATTGCTTGTTTTATGCAGAGCATAAATGATTGAACACCACAGTCGGTGTTTTTAACACAACAGCCGCCTCACTAAGTGCCTCCTTGTGTGTGTCCTGGCCACTCCTGTGTGCCCTGGCCAGGGGAACATGGAGCAGAGCATCCCAAATTGGTGCCAGCACAATGTTCAGCCCTGGCTGGAGGTGCTGACAGCAGCAGCAGAGTTCAGAGTGCTCAGGCACCGTGGGAGCTCCCCACCATCTCCCTGACAAACATTTCTGCACCGTGCTCAGCTCGGATTGTTCCAAACCAGAAAGGTGCAGCAAATGGTTGTTCTGTCACTGTTTTTAATGGGATCATGCTGTTGAAAAGGCACTAAGTGAGTGAAGTACTTTTAAGTGTCTTGAAATGCACCAGGTTGAGCTTGCATCCATAGCTCTGCCAAGCCCAAGGGCTAAAGAGTTGAACAGAAGAGAACAAATGAAGACATCCTCAAGGTATGTGCTACTCCTAGACCTGCAGATTGCTGAGATGTCGCTCAGTTAAGGGATCATTTCCCATCTAGCCTGCATGTCTGACTGATATGATCATAAAACATTTTTTTTTTTTTAAAGTACACCAAAATACAAACAAACCAAACCAACACCCCCCAAAAAAACAAACAAAAAACCAACCCAGAAAAACAAACAAACAAACAAAAAACCAAACAACAAACAAAACAAAAAAGACCAAAAAACCTGAACAAACAAACAAACTGAAAAATCCAACAGCCAACCTTTTCCTCCAAATCAGAAATTAAAAATAAAGTATCAAGAATTACCTGTGAAGTATTTCCAAACAGAATGAAGTTAGCACTATGTTTTAGTTGGTATGGGAGTGTTTGGTCAAAGGTTGGGTTCAGTGATCTTGGAGGTCTTTTCCAAGCTTAAGGATTCCATGAAAAAAAGATTAAGCTATTCATTTGCTTTGGTTTGATGTGTTATTTCATTTTTCCATTGAGAAAAATGGTGTTAATAAGAACCTAATTAAAACATGCAGAAAGAACTTTCTTTTAGTATTTACCATTGAAAAAGCACAGAAAATGAAACTTTTATAGGGGATTTTGGGGCAATTCAGTCTTATTAGATTCCCTCAAAAGTCTTTCTGCTGTGCTCAGCTTGAGATGGATAAGGCATTAACACTGCATGTAGAAATAAAAATTGATTTACTCAGTAGCATTCAGGACTTTTGAGTCTCCAAACACTTTCATATTCTATATTCAAAGCATCCTCCTTGTCCTCTGTAAAATGGTGAAAAGCTTTTGGACAAAATTGAGGTTTGATGTATTTGTTCCCGTGGCTCTTGGTTTCCCTTAAGCACTGGGGTGGTGGGTCCTGTGGCTGCCCATCAAAACTCCAGTGACAGGCAAGAATGAACCAGCAATGGAAGCAGGAAATAACTACATTTTAAACTCTTGGTGCCTGCTGATAGTGGAAATATTCCAACATCTCCCTACATCTACATTTGGCTGATGATCTGGAAAAGTGTCAACCGTCCTTGACTTAATGAGACTTCCTCCTCATCTGTATTCAATGTGCCTGCTAGTATCCATCCTCCTTATGAACTGAGAATGCCTTTGGGGGGCCCATATTCAAATAAAATCCACTGCAAGCCTCCTGCTGGTTGAAATCAGAGTGGAACCGGGCTGCTGCTTCCCACAGGAGGCCTGGAGCTGCAGGGAGCCTGGCTCCATGCCCCGCATCCCAGCGGATCTCCAGCGTCTGCAGCTGGAAACATCAGCACGGTCCCCTTGGCTTGGGGCTTTTGTTGGCTTTTCATCTTCCCAGCAGCACCAGATAAATACAGAGCAAGGGCTCTGAGGGACTGCCTGGTCTACTCCCACCCAGTCCAGGTACAGGAATGTTTTCTTGGATCAGTGCAGCCGGGAGCAGCTGAGTCCCTGCTGGATGCACTGAGCTGCAGGACTCAGGTGACAGGAAAAGTGCTGGTGTGACTCTGCCAGCACCCTGTTAAACACTGGGAGAGAACCATTAAAACCCATGGATCCTGCAGGCCTGCATGCTGGCATGTGATGTGCTTAGAATCATGGAATCACTAAGGTGGGGAAAAGAGCTCCAAGGTCATCGAGTCCCAGCTGTGCCCTGTCCCCACCTTGTCCCCAGCCCAGAGCACTGAGTGCCACCTCCAGGTGCCACCTGCAGGGATGGGCACTCTAAAGCTCCCTGGGCAGCCCCTGCCAAGGCCTGAGCACCCTTGCCATGGGCAAATTGCTCCTGGCCTCCACCCTGAGCCTGCCCTGGCCCAGCCTGAGGCCGTTCCCTCTGCTCCTGTCCCTGTTCCTGGCAGCACAGCCCGACCCCCCCTCACTGCCCCTCCTGCCAGGGACTTGTGCAGAGCCACAAGGCCCCCCCTGAGCCTCCTTTGCTCCAGCCTCAGCCCCTTTCCCAGCTCCCTCAGCCCCTCCTGGGGATACAGACCCTTCCCAGCTCCATTCCAGCCCATCCAGGGCTCTCCTGCAGGAGCCACAACTGGACACAGCCCTGCAGGGGCCTCTCAGTGCCAGCACAGAGGGACAATCCCTGCCCTGCTCCTGATGGACACACAATCCCTCAGCCAGCCCAGGGCCCAGTGGCCTCTTGTCCCCCTGGGCACCCCTGGGCTCACCACTCCCCCCATTGCACAAATGCCCTCTTGGAAAATATTCATAGAAGTGAAAACAGCAGTTGGCATCAGCAGGAGCTCTCCAAAGAAAAGCCCTGAAGGTATCAGAACATCAAGGTATCAGTGTGAGCACATCTTGCACAAAACTGTGGCTCTATCTTAGTCCCGAGGGCGATCGGAGACTTTACTTCAAAAGATGAATTTAAGAGCTAAAATTCTTCCCTCTTTTCTGCCTCCTAGAAATCATACCTCCTGAGAGAGACTCACTCTTTTCCACATTACGCTTCTCCTCATGCCCCAACCTCAGCTAACCCTTTAATGACTCACAGATAGCAATTAAGTCTCCCTTTTTGTCTCAAATGAGTTAGCAACTCCCTCACTCCTGCCTTTTCTAAGAACCCTTTTATCCTTTATTCCATTACTGTTTCATTTAAATTGTCTGATTAACACAACTGCAGTTTAACTCAGTAGAGTTTTTCCCTCTCCTTGTTTTCAGGTTGAAACTTGCTTTTCCTATCCAGAACCAAAGAAATTGTGACTGGTTAGATGTTTATCTTTTGGTCATTTAGTTTTACCCAGGGGAGCTCCACAGCAGTGGCACCATAGCTAAGAAGAGTTAAGGAGTTATGAGCAAGGTGAGGTATTATTCCACTAAATAAGACAGGTGAAAAACAAACAAAATTTCCCTGGAGTGCCATTTCGGACAAAAGAGAATCCAGAGGAGCTTTCTGCAGCCAGATTTCCCATTATCCTAGGTAGCTGGAGGGGTGATAGCATCCCTGGCTTGCAAGTGGGCAATAGGTCTCTTCTTGAATCCACTAATTCAGTGATTAGGGGTGAAGGTCTCCAGACTTTGACACCCAACTCACTTTGGCAGCCCAGCCAGGTGTGTATAAGAGGAGGTTTTGCTTAGGTTTTTATTTTGGGGGGTGTCTTTTTTATTCTGAAGATAATAAACAGCCGAGAGGTGGGAAAAAGGGACAGCTGGACAGGCAAACTCTGTCAGCACATTTTCCTGTGCAGGCTGAAAATCTCTCCCAGGAAAGGAAGCTTTATTTTAAAAGGAAGGAGAGGTAAAAAGAAGGAAAAAAGCCATACAGCCTGCTCATAGTTTTAGTGCTATTCAGGTTATTTTAGGTCACAGCAGTTGCTTAATGGGCTCTCTTGGTTGACTATGAAGCATTCCAGCAGGGAAAAGAGAGTGCTTTTCACCATTAATTTTCTCTGAGCTTGCCTGAGCCTCCCAAGGGAAATCTCCCTTCCCTCCCCAGAATGAAAATGCCTTTGTAGGAAGGCCAGGAACCCAGCACACGCTGCTCACACTGCTGGGGGGTCGTGCAGAGCACCTCCCTAGGGAGGGGGTTGTACTTTCTGAACTATTCCTCTTTTTTCCACAGCGAGTGTTGCGCTCACTGGTTTCAGGCTTTCAGGACAGAAGGTGCTAGAATTTTGGTTTTGGTTTGGTTCAGAATGCTTGCTAGAACCAAAAAAGGCTCTGTAACTATTTCCAAGGTTGGCAAGGGCCCTGCAAACTTCCCAGCAGGAATTCAGAATGGGAGAGTTTGGCAAGGAGGCTCCACAACCTACAGCACCCACCTCCTGGCTCTGCCCTCACAGATTAAGGATTTTCCCCTTCACAGGCACCTGATTTTCAGGCCAGATGGGAAAGAAAAAGGGGACAAGTGACAGGGAGGACCCTGAGACAGAGCTGACCGAGCACAGCCATGGTGAGAGGGGACAGATTTCCCTCCTGTTGGAGCAGCCATCTGAGCATAAAATACAGGCCTGTCTCCCTAAAAAGTGTTTGCTGGGGGAAAGCTGCTGCAGGCATTTGTTCTGGTGCTGCTGGACACACACTCAAAATTTATAGTCAGTGGTCTTTTTAAATTTATTTTTTATTAGTGGGAAGTATATGCACATAAAAGATTTTGAAATCTCTGTGATTGGGCATGAGAGGAAAGGATCCCTGTGCCTTGCCCAGGGGACTGAAATGGCAAAACCAGTTTCTAACAGCACCTAAACTAAAAAATTTGCTTTGAGAGAAATTGGCAAAGTCACTGCTTTTACATTGGAACCACCATGATTTCATCCTCTGAGCCTGTCAGAAAGCACAACCCACCCCCTCCAGAGCTCAAACCTTTGGACTCTTATTTAATTGGAAGTGAGAAAGAGAGGTGTTTCATAAAAAGATAGCACATAATGGTGAGAGAAATCCACAACACAATGGCAAGAAAAGGTGGAAAACCTGAAGAAATGCTGTCATTAAGGCACCTTGTCATCACAGAAGTAATATGATTTTGGAATATTGCCCAAGCTCAGTCAAGCCACATCTTTGCACCTTTTCTTTGCACCTAAAGTTTTCCTCTATGCTTTCTTTAGGGGTTGCAGCCTCAGTGGGATAGCAAAACCACCTGGTTCAACACTTTGATGGAGAAAGCAGAAGTTTCAGGGCTGTTTGTAGTGCAGTGGATGCTTTGGGTGGTGTGAGGAGGGGAGAGAGCATTGCAGCAGGGGCTCAGAAATAACATATTACAACATGTATTGCTGTAATTTTTCCATGGCCTATGGCTAATCCTGCAGCATTTCCCTGAAGGAAACACATGAAGAGCTTGACAATCATCTCTCCTCCTACACCTTTCCAGGTCTCTTCCTTTCTCTCCGTCCCATCCTGCCCTCAATTTTCAGAGGGTTGAAGAAATTCAGTGCAGCTGCCTCTGGAACCTAGGGAACATCTTCTTCCCCTCATCTCTTCTGGCTTCTCCAGCATCTCCCAGTCCCTCTCACATCCCAGGCTGAGTTCTTGCACCCCTGGTGCCCCTTCCTCTGGCACCCACCACCCTGCTTCAGTAAAACCAGGAAAGTGGGGCCAGGGTCTCCCCTGTGGCTCCCCTGAGTCTCAATGCAGACCATTCCCAAAAATCCTGGAGACTGAAGCACAGAGAGCTCAGCTCTGATGGATAAGGGTCTGTCTAGAGACTGAAAATCAAACAGCCACACTGCCTGCAGTGCCTGCCTGACCCAGCAGCTCCCAGCTCTCCCAAGTAAAGCACTCCTCTTTTATTAGAGAGGATAAATAGCCTGGCAATGTTAAACACCTCACCTCTATTCCCAGGTGGGGGCAGGTCTGCTGGAGCCCTCCCAGCTCTGGGCAGGTCCCACTGTCACCTCTGGCCTGCCTGGCAAGCCAGAGATGTGCAGGAAAAGTGGGAGCTCACTGGGACTCTAGTGGATTTAAATAAAATTATGCCAAAAACACAAAGCATGGACATTTTTACCCATGAAAAGGAGCATTAGAGAGCTGTAAGGTTCTGCTCTGTACCAGCTTCTTCACCTCTGTGTAATTGCTTCAACATTAGTAATAGTAAAATTATATGCTTCCATAAGGAAATTTAAATTAAATGTAACGTAAATCAATTTAAACTTTAAAACACTGAGCTTGTACCACCTGTTCTTCCTATAGAACAAATTATATTTAAGCCCCAAGGTCAGCAGCAAAGGGAAAGCTTAATTAAAGTTGATAGCAGACTACATAATCACACCTGAACCTACACACAAATAGATGAAGAAGCACAGGAGCCATTTATTTTATTCTGATATCCTTGCCTGGGCTCTAATAAGATTTTCCTTTTAACATGGCAACAGCTTCAGTTGCATTTCATCTTACACAGTACAGGAGGGAATGGATACTTTGGCAAGCTGCTCACCACCAACCACAAAAGCTCCTTCATTAGTCTCTGACACGTTGGGCCATAGCTCTTTGCACTTCTAATTAAAATATCATCTCTGAAGGTGAACCCTCTCCAGTATTTGTAAGCAGAATCACCTCAGGTGGAGGAGCCAACGCGCTCGGGAACACAGAATTGATGAGGTGCTGCTAAAAATAACTCTGCAGCTTTCCTGTCACTTCAAAGAGAGCCAAGACAACACTCCAGAGAGAGGGTGAAGCTCATTTCAGGTTTTATTTGAGGAGGATTTGGGACTGAGCAGCTGGAAAAGATTGGACGTGATCCCCCCAAGGGGGTCAGCTTGCAACACATGGGTTGGGTTTGGGATTTAGGCTGCTCTTCCCTGGCTCTGGAGTGATGCTTCTGGAGGCTGAACTGGAACAGAGACCAGACAGGGCAATGGATAAAGTAGGGTTTTATTAAAAGGTCTCAATGGGTACTGTTGGGCTGCACAAGGGTCCAGATGCACCACACCCAAGATGCCCCAAAGTGGTCACAAAATGGACACCTGGGTCACGAGGTTTCACTCTTATAAGTTCTCTCACATTTTTATAATTTGTGGTCCATGAGCATATTAGAATCAGTTGTCCAACCATAGCCTCAGGTTATGAAGCTCCATCCTCCTTGGTTTTCCTTCTCATTTCACTGTTGTTTTCATTCTTGGGCCTGAAAGTTGTCCTTGGTACCAAACTAGAGAAGGAATTGTTTTGTCTGTCTACAATGTGAAGAGAGCTCAGTAGCACTGAATATGAAACCTAAAACTACTCACCAAAACAGCACAGAGTCTGAAACAGAGTCTAAAAAATATGAAAGCTAAAACCTAAGGCATCAGGAATCCAGGATGTGGTTTTCAGAGCAAAGAGGGGGAGTTGGAGCACTGGGAAGGGCTGGGATTGTGGGTTATTCGTGGCCAGTCTGGCATTTCATAGCCAGGGGTCACCTGTGCCTTGAGTGGCTCATCTGTGATTACGGCGTGGGCATGACCCCACAGCACTCTCACAGTGTGAGAGTGACCATCACAGCCCTTCCACTGCTTGCCACGAGGGGGAAGGGAGCAGGGAAAGATGCTGAAACCACAGCATCAGCTCCTTCCAGCCACATCACTCTCCAGGGTTTGTCTCAGCCCTGTGTGTGCGCACAGCCAAATCTGAATGTTTCTGGCCCACCCTTTAGCCAGTATTGCCCTAGCCAGGAGACAACGTCCACTGGTTATCTTTATACATTTTTATTCTATTCTTTCCCCCTCACAGCAAGAAGCTGAGCTCCTTAATCCATTCAGCAGCAGATCACCAGTCAGGGACTTGTAGAGACAAAAGCTCAGGGCAAGGTGAAGGGAGTAATTTACACTGAGTAGAACTAGAAGAGAAGAAAAAGAATTGGATGATGTCTAAATGCTAGAAAGTCTCTGCACCAAGCCTTAAAGGCATAGAAAGCCCATGATCTCCCCTCACAGCTGTGAACCACTTTTCAGGTCTCTGGGAGCTGCATTCAGAGCTGTCCCTTCCCTTCCAGGGCAAACAGGAGCCCCACAGCCATTTCCATAGGTGGCAAATGGAAATGGTCAGTGTTTTCCACCCCAGGAAAATGCAGCAAGCTTTATGCCCGAGCTGCCAGTGTCAGGAAGAACAGGTTTGGTACAAAGATTGCTTCTACTAGTGATGATAATTCTCAGTAGATTTGTTCCAGCACAGTCTGATGTTTAGGGATCTCACTGGAAAAGTGCACACAGTGGACCCAAAACTTCCATGCCAGTCTCCCATTTTCAGTAACAACCAACTTTACAGCAACCTGGTTTCCTTCCAGTTCAACCAGCAGGCCCAAGATGAATTAGAATTTTCTTCATCTGAGGTTCTGAGGCCAACAAAACCTCTGGCATTCTAAGGCATCTGCCTGTTGGCAGCCTCTTCCTCCTGGATTTATTTGGAGTCTAGCAGAGGCTGGTGGGGATTCATCTTCCAGGTGGGGCCTTTGAGAGTCCCTTCCCAGGCAAATCTCCACCCTTTGGGTGACCTTGGCAACTCCCCTCAGTTTCCTGGAAGCAGCCCAAGGCACCATCCATAGCCACGACAGGCTGGGATCAGAAAATAAACATTTGCATTTTTGGTTTTTGCAGGGTTTTTTTCCTTATAAAATGAAGTAAGGCAAATTTCAGCATTTCCTGTGAGGCTACAGATCTCTTTTTCCCTGAGAGGCAAAGGATTTCCAGCAGTCCCATTATCTAAGAGGAAAGAGTGGTTTTGGCCACATCCAGTGGTAACCACACTGACAGATTTCCTCTGTGCTGCTTGGTCTGGAAACCAGAGCAGCCAGGACAAGGCTGGACAAGGTCTGGGGCTCAGCAGGCTTGGAGAAATCAGCCCTTACTGAGCCCAGGGTGCCAACAACATTCCTGGAGCACAGTGAGGGTTCCCAAACAGCATCTTTTTTAGCTGTCCATGCTGGGCCAGAGACAGGCTTGCAATTTTGCCATGCAAATTAACAATTCCCAAATGGCCAGGCAGCTGAAGCAGCAGAGCTGGAGCTGGTGCTGACATGTTTGAACTTAGCAGGGAGATTGAGATCCACAGAGCTCAGGGAACATCCCAGTCCCAGGGGCAACCTCCAAACACACTAAGAAAAAGCACATTTTCTGGAGGAAAACAGCAGATTGAGTGCATGATAATGAAACCATTTCCAACCCAGACTGAGATCTGAAGCAATCTTTGCAGCTCAATAAAGAGCATTAGCCCAGATCACGTAAGAAAAGAGCAAGTCTTGCCCATTACCTAGAAATAAATGACTTTTTTCTTACGTGGTTCCATGACAGAAACTCATCTCCAAAGCCTGCATACTTCCAATTTTATTTCCCAGTAAAACACACATCTTGTTCTGACAGGGCAAAATCCATCTTCTTTTCACAGTCACTGAAGTCCCAAAATCTTTAGTAGGGGTTTACAACAAGAGAAGCAGGCAGATGAGTGGGTGATAAAAGCAGAGAGTGACCCACCTGGGGAAGAAAAATGGCAGAGACCAGGAGTTAAGACATTGGCAAAAATCACCACAACTTTAAATTCATGAAGGTGTGCACAGCTGATGTCTGTGTCAGGATGCTGCTTGACAATACAGCTTCTATCTTTGCAGTTTTACTCAACATTGAAAATTTCAGCATTTAGTAACAGGGCCAGTGCTAAATATTAATGTGACCCTGAGAGTGACATGATGCAGCCTCCAAGACAGCAAAACAGTAATGTCAGCTGTCTCTGAGTTTTTAATTTGGTCTTATTTGCACTCAAAAAGATGGTACCCTCCCCCCTGTGTAGGTAGAGCATCATTTCCTGTACTAAAGGCTCAGGAGCTCAGACCTCAGAAGGGAAAAGCTGCAGGTGAAATCTCTGTTGGCACTTCTACAAGATATTATCAGAGGTATAACCAAATAAGTCAGGAGCCTGAGGGCTTGGCAGGACCCCCACATCATGGCTGTGGAAGGGAAAGCTGCAGGGATCAGGTGATTCCCCCAAGGTCGTTCTGGAGACACGAGACCTTCAGCCTTCACTGCTTCACACCAAGGGGATTTGGCTCGGCCTGAACCTGGTGGCAGGTTGCCCAAAGAAGTTGTAGATCAAAGAATATCAGGATCTTGGAATGGTCTGAGCTGGAAGGGGCCTTAAAGATCATCTCTTAAAGATCAACCTGGCCCTGGACATTTCCAGGGATGAGGCAGCCACGGCTTCTCTGGGTAACCTGTGCCAGTAGTTATACGGTGGAGAGACCAGAGAAGGAGACGGGAAATTCAGAGCATACATCAGAAAAAACAAAAATAATTTAAAAACACAAAAATCACTGTTAGGGTTGCCAGGCATGGAATAAAGTGACCGGGAGGTGTGGCGTCACCATCCCTGAAGGTGTTTGAGGCATCCGGAGGGGGTGCTGGGTGTATGTGAATTTAGTGGGGTTTGGGGTTACAAGTGTCAGCTGGTCTGGATTTCATGATCCTAAAGGTCTCTTCCAACCTTGATGGTTTACTTCATGATTCTCGGATTAGAAAGAGAGGAGAGATAAAGAGAGGATAGGATAAAGGAGGAAGGAGAAAGAGAGAGAGTTCGAGCGAGGAAGGAAGAAAAGAAACAGGTTTGGTAAAAAGATTGTTCTCCCTAATGATGATAATTCCTCAGTAGATTGTTCCGCACAGTCTGATGTTAGGGATCTCACTGGAAAAGTGAACACAGTGGACCCAAAACTTCCATGCCAGTATCCCCTTTTCAGTAACAACCCACTTTACAGCAACATGGGTTTCATTCCAGTTCAACCAGCAGGCCCAAGATGAATTAGAATTCTTCATCGCAGTTTCTGAGGCAGAACAAAACCTCTGGAATTCTAAGGCATTTTTCTGCCGTTGGCAGAATCTTCCTCATGGATTTTTTGGAGGTCTAGCAGAGGCAGGTGGGGCAGTTCAGCTTCCAGGTGGGGCCTGAGCACAGAGGCCCTTCCCAGGGGCAAATCTCCCAACCTTGGGTGACCTTGCAACTACCTCAGTTCTGGAGCAGCCAAGGCAATTCCGATAGCCACGACAGGCTGGGTTAGAAAATAAAAATACATTTGCATTTTGGTTTTGCAGGAGTTTTTTTTTCCTTATTACAAATGAAGTAAGGCAAATTCAGCATTTCCTGTGTGAGGATACAGATCTTTTTTTTCCTCCTGAGAGGCAACACGGGCAGTTACCCAGCAGTCCCCATTATCTAAGAGGAAAGAGTGGTTTTGGCCACATCCATGGTAAACCACAATGAAGATTTTATGTGCTGCTTGGTCTGGAAACAGAGCAGCCAGGACAAGGCACAGTCCTTCATCCTTGGACAAGGTCTGGGGCTCAGCCGGCTTGGAGAAATCTAGCCCTTACTGAGCCAAGGGTGCCAAAAACAACATTCCTGGAGCACAGTGAGGGTTCCCAAACCAGCATCTTTTTTAGCTGTCCAATGTGGGCCAGGAGACAGGCTTGCAATTTGCCATGCAAATTAACAATTCCCACAATGGCCCGGCAGCACTTGAAAGCAGCAGAGCGGAGCTGGTGCTGACAGTTTGAACTAGCAGGGAGATTGAGATCCATCGATCCTCAGGGAACATCCCCCAGTTACCAGGGCAAACCTTCCAAAACACACTAAGAAAAAGCACATTTATGGACCGGAAAACAGCAGATTGAGTGCATGTAATGAAACCATTTCCAAACCCAGACTGAGATTTCTGAAAGCAATCTTTGCAGCCAATAAGCGCAGTAGCCCAGATCACGTAAAGAAAAGGAGCAAAGTCTTGACTCATTTCACTACCTAGACAAATAATGACCTTTTTTCTTACGTGTTCCCCCCATGACAGAACTCAATCTCCAAAGCCTGCATACTTCCAATTTATTTCCAGACACACACAATCTTGTTCTGAAGGGCAAAATCCATCTTCTTTTTCACAGTCATGAAGTCCCACAACATCTTTAGTTAGGTTCAACAAGAGAGCAGGCAGATGCGTGGGTGATAAAGCGAGAGTGACCCACTGGGGAAAAAGAAAAATGGCAGAGCCAGGAGTAAGGACATTGCCCCCCAAAAATAACCACAAACTTTCACAAATTCAGAAAGGTGTGCACAGTCGATGTCTGTGTCAGGTGTGCTTGACAATACAGCTTCTATCTTTGCGTTTACTAAACATTGAAACATTTCAGCATTTTAGTAAACAGGGCAGGCTAAATATTAGATGTGACCGAGAGTGACACTGATGCAGCGCCAGACAGCAATAACAGTAATGTCAGCTGTCTCTGCGTTTTTACTTTGGTTTTCTTATTGCATCAAAAAGAGTGTACACTCCCCCTGTGTAGGGAGAGCAGCATTTCCGGTACTAAAGGCTCAGGAGCTCAGACATCAGAAGGGAAAAAAAAAAAGCTGCAGGTGAATCTATGGTTGGCACTTCTACAAGATATTATCAGAGGTATAACCAAATAAGTCAGGAGCTGAGGGACTTGGCAGGACCCCACATCAGGATGGGAAGGGGCAAAGCTTGCAGGGCAGGTGATTCCCCCAAGTTGTTCTGGGACACGGACCTTCCGCCTTCCACTGCCACACCAAAGGGGGATGGGGATTTGAGGCTCGGAACTTAACCTGGTGGCAGGTTGCCCAAAGAAGGTTGGAGATCAAGAATATCAGGACTTGGAATGGTTGAAGCTGAAAGGGGCCTTAAAAGATCGTCTCTTAAATATAAACATGGACAGGACATTTTCCAGGGATGGGAGGCCAGCATGGTTACTCTGGGT
Organism: Certhia americana; assembly: GCA_018697195.1. Lineage (NCBI taxonomy): Eukaryota > Metazoa > Chordata > Aves > Passeriformes > Certhiidae > Certhia > Certhia americana. Next base: position 113,328,272 of record CM031857.1, read on the forward strand.
AACCTGATGCCCAGTAGTTAATAAGGGGGAGAGGACCAGAGGAAGGAGAAGGAAAATTCAGATCATAAATCAGGAACAAAAAACAAAAATAATTTAAAAACAAAAAACATCACGGTTAGGGTTCGACAGGCATGGAAGAAAGTGACCCAGGGCTGGTGGTGGAGTCACACATCCCTGAAGGTGTTGAGGGCAATCAGGAGGTGGTGTGGGTGATGTGATTTAGTGGGTTTGGGCGTTACAGTGTCGTTGCTGGGTGGATTTCATGATCCTAAAGGTTCTTAGCACCCTTGATGGTTTAAATTCAATGATTCTCGGAGGAGAAAGAGAGGAGAGGAGAAAGAGAGGAGGAGAAAGAGAGACGAGAGGAGAAGAGAGAGAGGAGTTCGAGGAGAGGAGGAGAAGTCGAGGAGAGGAGAGGTGCGAGGACGGGAGATCGAGGAGGAACGAGTTCGAGGAGAGTTCGGACGGAGAGGGAGGAGAGTGTCGAGGAGGAGTTCAGGAGAGGCGAGGGGAGAGGAGAAGAGAGGAGAGGAGAGGAGAGAGAGGATAAGGAGAGGAGAGGAGGAGTTCGAGGGAGAAGTTCGAGGAGAGGAGAGGAGGAGTTCGAGGAGCGTTCGAGGGAGAGAGGAGAGGAAGGAGAGGAGATTGAGGGAGAGTTCGAGGAGAGGAGAGGTGAGAGTTCGAGGGAGAGTTAGAGGAGAGCGAGTTCGAGGAGAGGAGAGGAAGGAGAGGAGAGCGAAGGAGAGGAGAGGTGAGGAGAGGAGAGGAAGGAGGGAGAGGGAGAGGAGAGGAGAGGAAGGAGACGGAAGGGATTGAGGAGAGGGGGGAGAGGAAGATGGAGAGGAGGGAGAGAGGAGAGGATGAGGAGAGGATGAGGAGGGAGAGTTCAGGAGAGAGATGGAGAGGAGAGAGAGGAGAGGAGGGGGAGAGGAGAGAGGACGAGGAGATGGAGGACTGACGAAGGAGCAGGAGACGAGGAGGATGGAGGAGGCGGAGAGGAGAGGAGAGGAGAGGAGAGGAGAGGAGAGGAAGAAAGGGAGAGGAGAGGACTAGAGGGGACTGAGGAGAGGAGGCAGGATTGACCATGAGGAGAGGCGGAGCTGACGAGCGAGGGAGTTCCGAGGGAGGGAGTTGAGGAGAGGGAGAGGAGAGTGGCAGAGGTTGAGGAGAGGAAGCAAGGAGAGGAGAGGAGAGGAGAGGAGAGGAGAAGACCCCCGGAAGAGGAACAGGAGAGGCATGAGGAATGAGGATGAGGAGTGAGGAGAGGAAAGGAGGAGGAGAGGAGAGGACGAGGAGAGGAGAGGAGGGGAGGAGGAGAGGAGTAGGGAGGAGAGGAAGAGGAGGAAGAGGAGAGGATCAGAGCGACGAGGAGAGAGAAGACGGAGAGAGGAGAGGGAAGGAACAGGAAGAGGAGGAGGCGGAGAGGAAGAGGAGCGGAGAGGAAGAGGAGGAGAGGAGAGGAGATGGAGGAGGAGAGGAGGGAGTTCGACGGTGGAGAGCAGTTCGAAGGAGGAGTTCGAGGGAAGAGTTCGCGGAGAGTTCGAGAGAGAGGAGAGGAGAGGAGAGGAGAGGAGGAGGAGGAGAAGAGGAGAGGGACGAGGAGGAGAGGAGGAGAGGAGAAGGACACTGAGGAGAGCGCGAGGGAGGAGCAGGAGGGAGGAGAGAGGATGGCAGGGGAGGAGGAGGAGGAGAGAGGAGCGGAGGAGAGGAGAGGGAGAGGTGGAGAGGAGAGAGGAGAGGAAGTGGAAGAGGAGAGGAGGAGGAGAGGAGGAGGAGAGGGAGGGAGGGAGAGGAAGAGGACCGCAGGACAGAGAGGCGGAGAGAGGAGAGGACAGAGGAGAGGAGAGGTAGGCCCGAGGGAGCTCGAGGAGAGGCACATGGGGAGGCTAGGGGGATTCGGAGGAGGAGGGAGGATGCTAGAGGGAGGACAGGGATAGGAGGGAGTTGAAGGAGAGAGAGGAGGAGAGGAGGGAGGCGGGAGGGATTGTAGGGACAGGAGAGATGAGGAGGGAGAGGAGAGGAGAGCGGAGAGGAGGAGTTTCGACGGAAAGAAGAGTCAGGGAGAGGACGAGGGAGGGGAGGGCGATCAGGGACAGTGAGCGGAGGGTGGGAGGTTGGGTGTAACTGGAGGGAGAGGGAGCAGGAGAGGAGAGGAGGGGAGAGAGGAGAGGAGAGGTGAGGGAGAGGAGAGGAGAGGAGAGGAGAGGAGGAGGAGAGGAGAGGAGAGAGAGGGAGAGGAGAGGCAGGAGGATAGAGGAGAGAGCGGAGAGGAGCGGAGAGGAGGCACGGAGAGGAGGGAGGAGTGAGGGAGGCAGACAAGGAGCGGACAGGAGGAGGAGAGGAGGGAGGAGAGGGAGGAGGAAGAGGGGGAGGAGAGGAGAGGAGAGGACAGAGGAGGGGAGGGAGAGGAGAGGAGAGGAAGAGGAAACGAGGAGAGGAGGCGAGGAGAGGAAGAGGAGAGGCGCGGAGAGGAGAGGAGAGGAGGGGAGAGGAGGGGAGAGGAGGGGAGAGGAGGGGAGAGGAGGGGAGAGGAGGGGAGAGGAGGGGAGAGGAGGGGAGAGGAGGGGAGAGGAGGGGAGAATTTTTCCCCATGCCAGTTCTCAGGACACTTGTCTGGCTGGCAGTGATGTGATCTTGGCCAGCCCTGCTTGTTCTATTACAGCCATTTACCTTGGCTTCCACACATAGAATGCTCCAATTATTTTCCAGCTATGACCATAATGTGAGGTCCCAAAAGCCAGGTGGGATTTTGTCCTTCCTGTGCAGGCATTTGCTGCTTCATCTCACCCTGACCCCGTGCAGAGAAGCTCAGGAATCTTTGTGGAACACTTGGACACTGTCTGACAGCATCCGTGAAATGAAATTAGAATCCGGAAATCTCCAGGGAGACAATGAATAGTTTTATGTTCATTTCAGCCTCTGAACAGTGAATTCTGAATAAAATAAAATACAGGTAGTAGGAAAGAAAAATGTGCTTTTTCCTATGAATAGGAGTGAGCTGGGGGAGGGGGGACAGAGGGTGGTGGAGTCAAAACCTGTGTCATAACACATTTCATCATGGAAGAGCAAGAACCATTAATACTGCAGGGGTATCTAATTCTGGCCTTTCTCCACTTCAGATGGCTGCCTTTGCAACCCAGTTATTTTAGATGTGCTTTATGGTGTGCAAAAACTTTCTGATGGGTTCCTAACCAATGACCTTGCCTGAAAAGATCATTGATGGTATTTTAATGACTTTCAGATAACTTTTATAGAGCTGAGGTTTTCAAGCAGCAGGGTAGTCTTGGGTCTATACCTAAATATATTCTGTCTGAAGAAGTGTCAATTTTAAAAAAGCAGAGAAGGATGCCAATTACATTCCAACATTCCCCAGAGTGCTGGAAAATATCAATATATATAGATACATTCATTAAAAAAAAATATATCACAACCAAACAGCAACAAAGAATGCTATGCTGGAGAAAAATTTGCAAGCTTGACTTCCTTATAAAAATTGAAATATTTTCTGTACTTTCAGGAAAATGCTGGGGTTTTTTTTAATTGTTTTTTTGTTTGTTTGTTTGTTTTTTTTTGGGTTTTTTGGGGGTTTTTTTTTTTTTTTTTTTTGTTACAGTATTTACTGCATTATTTCTACAGACATTATTTGCCTTATGGAGGTAATTTTTTATGCTGTCTGAATATATTCAGAACATTCAGTATATGAACATAACCAGAATACCTTGTGAACATATTCAGGAGGCTTTTACTGCAGGACACCTTTATTCCAGTACTCTTCATTATCAAAGTAACACTTTCACACAGACAGAAAACATCCCAGAATTTTCAAAAATTGGTCACACCAGAAGATTTCAGGTATAACTTAATTCTTCAAACAGCTGAGGAATCGCCTTAGAAGAAGATTTAAAGGACAGACAGAAATTTCTTTGACACATGCAGCCCAAATGCCCTCCAGTTGCAGAGATAAATCTGGATTTACGATGGATTTCCAGCATTAAATGTCCTGGAGGGGTGGTGCTGTTGGTTGGCAGGGCAGGGCTGGGCTGGGTTGGGTTTGTCCTGGGCACTCAGCTCCAGGGAGGGTGGATGGGACAGTGATCCAAGATGCTGCTGGTGGCACTGGCTGGTCCCAATGCTCCAGGAGCAGTGGCTGATGCCACCCTGAGGAGCCACCACTGAGCAGAGAGACTGAGGGCTGTGGTGGGGAAATCATGGAAATGCTGCTGCAGGCTGCTACAGCCACATGCTTTGGGGCTTTTTCTTCCCTTTAAATGGAAAATCATTTTAAAGGTTACCATCTATGAGACATTTCCATGTCTCTACTTGCTGCTGGTGGTGCAGCTGACAAATTGAAGGCAAAGTGTAATTTCAGTAACTGTTCTCTGGAGTCCCCAGTTTTCTCTTCCTGGCTCCCTCTGAGAGCTGGGCAGTGTTCCTGGGGCTGCTCGGAAGTGCTGCAGAATGCTGAATGCTGAATTGGACCCCTCACAGTCCAGAGAGCACCTGCCAAAGGGAAAAAAACAGCTCCTGACTCAGAGAAGAGCAAATAAAAATCAGGGTGTTAGGAACAGCTTTTAAACCCCTGTGATCATATGAGAGAATGTCCAACGAGGTTATTCAATGGTTCATGAAACCTTTAATAATTGTCATTACACATTTTTATTTTTATTTTTTTTTTGTGGGGGAGATGTTTACAGTTATTCTGTCTCAAATCTAACCTCCAAAGAAGCTATAATTTCTGTGAGAAAGTTTTCCCTAAGCAGCTCCCTGCCTCCTTCCCTGTGTCCCATAAAATGGGAGCTTAGGCCGCAAGCCACATTCCCAGCTAGTAAAACTGAGCATTTCTTGTCCAGCTGAGGACAATTTATTGATTTACACTACTAATAAAACCAGTCTCCTCCTTTTATTTTATTTTTTAGGGGGGTTTTCCTACAGGTACAGGAATATTTTTGTATCTCTCTGTACAACACGCACCCTTTAAGTTACAGGCACCTGTGTATGCACACACATTTAAATTTATGTGTGCTTGAGCTGGAAAAGCAGAGAGGATTAGAGGTAGGTGAGTTTTCTTCAGGTCATTTTCAAGGCTCATGTAACCCCACACCTGTCTTTCTTCCGCCCCCCCCCCTTTTTTTTTTTTTTTTTTTTTTTTTTTTTTTTTTTTTTTTTTGTTTTTGTTTTGGTTAGGTAAGCTAAAAATAATTGTATTTGTACCCCAACCCTTGTTTCACCTCATAGCCTTAACCCATCCTGGTTTTACCCAGGGCTGAGTACAAGTTGGTGCTTTCTCCTGGACGCATCACAGGCCTGAAACAGACCCCATTTCCTCTCTTTTTTACTTTTCTGGGGTGTGTTTGGTTGGTTTGTCCTCTCACATTCCCAGCAGCTGCAGTACACAGCACAGCTCCTCTGTCTGGGGTCTGCCTGGGGCCTGAGATATGCTCATTTCTGTGGTGACTGAAGAGAGAAGGGTTAATTAAATCTGTCCATCAGGAGGTGAAAACTTCCCTTTTTTTTTTTTTTTTTTTTTTTTTTTTTTCTTTTTTACAATGGGAAGATGCACAAGTAGTTGCCTGTTCCTGTGTGTCACCTCCTGTGTCAGGGCTGCTGTCACAGGGTATGGAGGAATTGTCTTCTCAGAAAGAAAATGTGAGGGATTTGTCCAGTTTTGGAAAAGCATCTGGGAACAGCCTGGGAGAAATTCCTCAGTTCTGCAAGATGCACTCAGAAGCTGAAGCCTTTTTTCCTTCTCTAAGAGTTGACTTAAAGTAAACCAGATTCTGCTGCAATGAATTATTAAAAGCAGTTCATTTAACATCATTGTGATTTGGCTGAAGTACAGACATGGCAAAGTGATTTCCCAGATCTTATTGACTTCCCTAAGTGTCCTATTAGAGGACAAAAATGTGGCTTTGTCAGCAAAAATATCTGCTGGACAGAACAACACAGTAAAATGCTCTTTGGAGGAAGAAGAGGGTTGAATTGGAGCTCCTGGTGAACAAACAAACAAACAAAAACTGTTAAAATTGCAATGTTTTATTTTTTCGTGGCTTGATAAATAAAAATGTGCTCTGACAGTTGTGTCATACACCAGCTTCCCCCTCTGCTTTGCCCTCTTCTGCCCTGGTCACTATTTTAATGAGTCATATTTCACCATCTGATTTAAGAGCTGGCTGTGCATTAATGGGCATGGCAGAATCCAGGAAATCAGAGAATGGTTTGGGTTGGGAAGGACCATAAAGATCACTCAGTCCCACCCCCTGTCATGAGCAGGGACACCTCCCACTAGACCAGATTGCTTTAAATCCCTTTCAACCTGGCCTTCAGTGTTTCCAGGGATGGGGCATTCACCACCTCTCTGGGCAACAATTTCCAGTTCCCCATCCTGCCCATCATAAAAAATTTCTTCCTTCTATCCAAATCTAATAAATTAAATCTAATAAAATAAATCTACCCTGAGTTTGAAACCATTGCCCCTTGTCCTATTGCTGCAGTGCTGCTCTGATTCTCCTCAGTTCTTACAGCAGGAATTTTTGCTTTCTCCAGTTGTTCCTTCCTTGCAGTTCCATTTCTCACAGCCCCATCAGCTTTGTCAGCAGGGCTTTTAACTTCTGGGTTTTGCAACCACGAGTCCCAGCTTACTGAGCAAAACCAGGGTATGCCTGAAACCCAGCCTGTGAAGTTCAGTCTCCAAGGCAAAGCTCCTGTTAATTCAGGATGGCCAGAACTTCTTGTAATGGATCTCACATAAAAATGTGTGGGTAACTCACTCTCCTAAGTGCTTTAATAAATGGATAATGATGATGAAAGGCTTTAGGGCTCCTCTTTTCTCTCCTTCTTTTTTTCTGTTCTTTAATATGTGACAGAAAATAATAACTGTCTCTAAAACAATTAATTAGAAAGGAAAAAAAGAACCCTGTAAACACACATTACCAACTGAACTGTTTAATAAAGAGAATTTAAATACACAATCCCTGAAGACAGTTCCAATATGTTTTGCATTGCTGCGACTACCAGGAAATAAGTAAAATATGCAGAGAACTGCACTCAGTTTGTATCTGACTAAAGATTTAAAGGGCTCTGTCAAAAACTATTACCACAAACATTTGTTGAATTTTTGTTTCCTTCTAATTTCCAGCGGGACGGTCCAAAAAATGTCTGTGGAAAATTGTCACATCTTTAATGTATATTGTTGTCTTCAGTAAGTCCAGTCATGGAGAAGGCTCTGGGTCTGTAGAAATCATGATGTTTTCTCCCAGCTGGGTGAGAACAGCTGCTGGAATTCTCCATTTTCATCTCTTTTCTTCCTCATTTTTCCTCATATTTTATTAGCATTTTGTACAGCGCTGAGTAGTGGGATCTGTAGTGAGGGGTCTGTCCCTGTGCTCAGGTGAGCCCCCACCTGCAGAGCTGCCCCAGCCCTGGTCCCAGCACAGGGAGGAGCTGGAGCTGCTGCAGAGAGCCCAGAGGAGGCAGCAGGATGAGCAGAGGATGGAGCAGCTCTGCTGGCAGGAAAGGCTGGCACAGCTGGCATTGTTCAGCTGCACAGGAGAAGCTTTGGGCTGAGCTCAGGGTGGCCTTGCAGGGCCTGAAGGAGCTCCAGGAAAGCTGGAGAGAGACAATTCCTAAGGGATGCAGGGACAGGACACGGGGAATGGCTTCAAAGTAGGATTTGATGGGATTTTGGGCAGGAATTGTTCCCTGTGAGGGTGGGCAGGGGCTGGCACGGGGTGCCCAGAGCAGCTGTGGGTGTCCCTGGATCCCTGGCAGTGTCCCAGGCCAGGTTGGACATTGGGGCTGGAACAGCCTGGGAGAGTGGGAGGGGTCCCTGCCCATGGCAGAGAGTTGGAACCAGACTATCTCTAAGGTCCCTTCCAACCCAAACCATGATTCCTTTCTCACATGTTCCTGTCTAAAGCATGCTGGGCAGTCAGGATTTTTAACATCCATAGGCAGGAAGGTCCCTGGGAAGAACCAGAGCTGTAGATGGAATGCTGTGCACAGCAAACCTAGGACAGGTAGAAGAAGACATACGGTGTTGGTAATTTCCCTACTGATCCTGGTAGTTCCCTCAATCTCATCAAGAATCAGTGGGAATTAGTTTCCTGAAGAAATGCATTTTGCAGCTAATGGGAGTCCTTGGTTGCCACATTGATTATTTCAAAGGAGCAGCTCACCAGCTGGGGATGCAGCAGGTCCCCCTCCCTGGGTGCTGCCTGCAGTGATGGAGGTTTGCTGACAGAAACCAGCCAGTGTGGATTGCAATTAAAGGATTTTCCCTCTGGTTGTCCTTCAGCAAACAGCTCGTGTGAAACTCCGGCTGCAGGGAGAGCAAGACAACCTCTGTCAGGATTTTTGGTGAAATTCAGAAGAGGCATCTATGTTTTCTCATATCATCCTACTCCTTCCACAGCTGATGGAAGCAAAAATTGCTTTTAAGTACCTGGAGCTGCAGATATAAATTACAGCTGAATTAGGATTTTAAACCAGCCTAGGGCTGGTTTCCTGAAGTCTCAAACAGGCAGGGACATATGTGGCAGAAGACTACTTGCTACTGATAGAAAGTGTTTTTTCTAGAAATTACTCACCATAGAAAGAAAAATTATTTTGCTTCAGTAATTAATGTCCTGAGTTTATCAAATTGAGGCACAGGAAAGGAAGGGACAGTGCAGAGCTGGCAGAAGGCACAAAGGGGATGGAGGAGCTCTTCTTGCAGGACAAAATGGTGCCGAAAGCTGAGCATGGGAGAAATGGGATGAGCATGAGAGATGGGAATTAGATGAGGGGAGAAGGAGAAAAGGAAAAATCTCACCTTTATGAAAGTCCAAACTATGTGGAATTGCTGTCATTTTATATCAAATTTCCTCTTTTTCTTTTTTCTCCCTCAGGAGCACAGATTACCTCAAGTACTGGGACTAAAGGAGTACTGCAGCAAAGGAAAAGCTCAAAATGGAGTTATTTAAGTCGGGGAAACCCTATGGTTCCCCAGGAATCGTGTGGCCCAGCCTGGGGTAAAGAGGGAGAGCTGCTTTCTGCTATGCTTGAAGCACATTTCCTGCCCCAGGTTTATCTTCAGATGAACAGGAATGAAGTTGGGCTCTTCTCCCTGAGGCAGAAGGGATCAGGGGACAGGGGCAGTGGGTTTATATCCCCTGGGGCTTCTGCTCAGCTCTGCTGCTGAGCCTGGGGCTGATGGAGCACTGGAACAACATCCAGAGAGAGGCAGGGGCCTGGGATGAGCCAGAGAGTGATGGTGAGAGTTTCCTCCACCTCCCTTCAGATCATGGAATGGTTTGGGTTGGGAGGGACCTTAAAACCCATCCAGGGTCACCCCTGCCATGGCAGGGACCCCTCCCACTGTCCCAGGCTGCTCCAGCCCCAATGTCCAACCTGGCCTGGGACACTGCCAGGGATCCAGGGACAGCCACAGCTGCTCTGGGCACCCTGTGCCAGCCCCTCACCACCCTCATTGGGAACAATTCCTGCCCAAAATCCTATCTAAACCTGCCTTCTTTCAGTCTAAAGTAATTTCCCCTTGTTCTGCCACTAAATGTCCTTGCAAAATGTTTCTCTTCACCTCCTGAGTGTCTGAGCTGGCCACCACATTCTGCTTTTTTTCCCCCAAATGAGGTCATTGCTTGAGAACAAGTTCTAGGGTGTTATCACAAAAATTTTACATATTCCCACCAAAGAATCGTCGGTATTTCCATTAATTTATATAAATACACCTTCAGCCATCATGAGGACTGCAACTCCAAAGAGCAAACATTTTAATCGTGTTCCAGAAGATTGCAGTTTGCTCAAGCACCTGCCAGCTTTATCCTGCCAGGCCAGGCTAGGATTGCTCTGGCATTTCACTGTGGCTTGCTGTTTGACGATCAATTTATCCCATAATTTTATTTTTCAGGCACTAAATACTCGCTGTATGTGGCAAAGCGTCTGGAGCCACTTGTTAGTCCAGCACACAAGGGATGCAGAGGAGTCAGCCCAACAACTGGCTAATTTTGAAGCTAGAATTCATTTATTTATTTATGTCAGCTGGCCAAGCTACATCCTTTCCTGCACTGTGACTGTAAAAGTAACTTCTGTAGTCGTGGTGCATAACTTTTAGAAGCAGTAATGACCCATGAGTGGGGCAAGCAGCACCTGCAGAAAGGAGAAAAGGCTTTGCAGATCCTGCAGTGAGCACGTGGACAGTTCTGCATGGCAGAGCAGAGAACAGCCCTGAGATTTAGCCATTGACAGCTCCTTGGCCTGGTGCTGAACCAGAGGGGCTTATTGCCAGGCAGCCTGCAGAGCAGCTCAGCAGCAGAGATCTAACAGAGCTTGGGTGAACAGCAATTCAAAAACCCACTTTTGTTGCCTAGAAATGTGGGAATACAGCAGGCAACATGAGTGCTGTACCATAAAAAACACAGCCGGGTGCTGTCCAGGCTTGATCTCATCATTTAATTAGACAAAAGGTTGTTTTCCAAGACTTTACACACCTTAAAAAATAAAAACCTTGGTAAGAAGTGCAGTCCTTGCATTGCCAGAAGGGAATATCAGATGAGGAAAGGTAGCAAAGGCTTGTTGAAGAGAGTGGAGCTTGGTTTGGTGAGGTCACTGCTGACTCAAAGCCACATCAAGATGTTCCCAGTTTGGAGTACAATTATTTCAAAAGGGAATAGGTTTGCACAAATATTTCCAAGACTGGAGTAGCTGGCCAGCAAACACACTGTGGCACCATAAAACTGTCTTGGTTGGGCCTCGTGTGCTGATGTGCAGCTGGTAGCACTGTAAGTCAACTTTTGAGGAGATCCCTGTGTTTTCAAATGGAAAAGGGAATTACTGAGTCCTTGTTTAGCTCAGGCGCTGCAGGAACATCAACCACGCTCTCTCTAAGACAAGACTTTAACTTTTAAAAAGACAGGACAGGAGGTTTCTGTCACGTTTCCCTCCTTTGCCAGCAGATTGCTCCTGTCAGCTTTGACAAAAGGGGAAACTTTGAGGCACAGAGGGCTCAGCTCTGCACAGGAGAGCACAAAGAAACTGAAAAATGTTCTGCAGATACAGCAAATGACTCTTTAATGTTAATTTATATCTGCTAAGTTGTGACTCTTAAGCCTCTTAAAGACAGTGAAGATGCAGATGGGCAAGTGCAGATTTTTTTAATACTAAAAACTATGACAATCTTATAATTAGAGCAATCTCATCTGGTACGTGCTGAAGTTTGACACAGCACATTAGCTGAAGGTTAACTGACAACAAAGTACATCTGAAAAGTTCAGAAGGGTAAAACTTCTCTAGAAAAGTACATAAAATTATTTAATTCACTGCCACACATTTGTTCTCCAGGAGCTGGATTCACATTTTGATTTCTGGGAGGGAAATTTTCATTCCCTGTTCGAAGCAGTTTTCGGAGGAAGGAAAAAGGTCACTTTGAAAACTGTTGACGTCTGCAAACAGGGGAAAACTCCTGATTGATTTATGTTTGTTTGTACCATGCATGATGGGAACTGAAATATTAAGTAAAGGGTGTGAGGAGGGCATCAGGAATCCTGTATTAGAGAAGGTCAGGTTCTATTTTCAAACATCTTAATTTTTCAGGACTCTGGCTTTCTCTCACACTTAATAGTTATGGCATTTGCTGTGTAAATTCCTAACTCAAATATATCAGCAGAAAGATGACCTTGCCAGATTGCAGAAATATGCTAAATATTAAATCCCTTAAGGCTTAGGCTTTGCTCACACATGCAAAGAAGTTTCAAGAAATGGTTATGAAATACAAATATACATCACAGCTACACTGAACTTACATAATATCTTAGACAAGAAAGTTAAGTTTTAATAACTGACTTTTAGATGTCAGTGCCATAGGAAAATTCAGGAAAAAAGATCATCTTGGGATGCTAAGGGAAGCATACTCCACCAGATCCTGTTTTTCATCCAAGAAAGGCAGAAGCTCTCTCAGTTTCCCTAAAACTCGAGCTGAATCAAAACACCAAATCAAAATATTTTTATCTCCCAGAATTCTTTAAATGTCCATGTGTTTGTGCCCACATGGGCAATATCTGGAGCTAAACACAACAATTGGATGCCCTGGCCAAAATCTCACCTCATACCTTCATAACCCAGAGCTGGTATCATCTTTAATTGATTGATTGTCCAGAAAAAGAGAGCTGAAAATAACCTGTGCTTTGACTGACAGTTCAGTTAATGAGCTTAACTAGATAATCCTGTGAGGTCTGAAGTTAAATACCACAGCTAAGGAAAGGTATTACCCTTGTTTTTCTCCCCACTCTGACTTTACCAAGTGCACAGTTCCAATACAAAAGACAAGGGGCACAGCCCAGTGCCCAGAAAAAAAATCCCAACTACTGCAATTGTTTGTGAAGAGCAAAGACAGCCAACTTCCATCAACAAAGCTTTAAAAGGTGGCTTCTCAGATTTTTCTAGGAGAAATTACATGACTCTTGAAATTACTCCAATAAACAACAACAACAACAACAAAAAGAACAAACAAACAAACAAAAAAACCCCACTAACAACAGGGAAAAATAAGAAATAAAAAGAACTTTTAACCTCAGAGTCTGCAACTTGCTTCTTATTTTAGCAATGCAGCTCTTAGCAAGGTAAGGTAGCAGAGGTGCAGTGCACTCTGCTAAAACCTAAGCTGGATCCAGAATCTCTCATGTTGCACTAAGTGGGAGAATAGCACGGTTATTCTGCTGAATAGGGGATTTAGAAAGAAATCTCTCTTAGATCAATTAACTTGGTTGACTGTACGTAGGCGAGAAACAGATTTCTCTGAAATATTTGGCCTCAGTTAATCAGAGAAGTGATCAGGCTGTGTCAGTGTCAGGCTGCAGCAATGAGCTCTTTGTCTTTCTTTTCAGGTTAGAGGAAGAAGGATCCTGTAAAAATTGTCAGTTTCTCAGTTATGATTCCCAACTAATTTTTGACTGCAGAATGAAAATCCCTAAATTGCCGTGAAGTCATAAATACCCTGGGTTATATAATACAGCCTGACATCCTCATTAAAAGTGATGTCTTCAGCATCATTTACTAATTCCTCATTTTTTCCCAACTTTGGTGAAAACTACCTTGAAAGGAGTCCACTTCCAACACCCAGCCCCTGTTGTTGAGGGGTTTATTGGTTTATTGTCTCCAAGTCTCCATTAACTGAGACTTTCCAGTCTATTAACTATTAACTTCTGGTACCAAATGAGCATTTCTAACATAAAGCCTGCTGCAGTGAATGTGGATGCTCGATATAAATAAGGAAGGAGCAGTGGATTGGATCAGCTCCATCTGGAAATGGGATAAACTCCTCTCTGTCTCACCAAACTGAGGTGATTTTGCTGCAGAAGAAGGCTGGACACTTTCAAGGGTTGGAAACCAGACTGAGGAAGGGCCTAAATAGGCAGTAGGTCAGCCTGGTTTGCTGTCCAAAAAAAGGGAATTTCAGCACCTGGAAAAGGTCCTGTTCCCTCAGAGTTCCTCCAAACTGTCTCTGCAGGCAATTCCTGCACAGCAGATAATAGATGCTGAGATGGAACCAGACAGAATTTGTTTGGCTTTGTTTCTGATGCAACAAACATATCAAAAAACAATCAGATGTCACTGCAGCTATATTTACAAATGGATGGCTAATAACTGGAAGCTGGTGCAAATTAAGTCAGATTTATTTTGCTCTAGGTGAGAGCTTGTTAATAACAGTGAAATGCACGACCAAGAGAGGCTCTGCTAAATCTCCCTGCTTGGCAGAAGCCTCATCCATCACAGAGTTGCTGCAGTTGAATATGGCACATTTACACAGTCTGTGAAAGATTTGCAAAAGCACCCAGGGGATTAAAGTGCACGAGTGCCAATGACTTTAAATGGTACTTGCTTTTGCAAATTTCATCCCCTGAGACTTCAGTAAACTTAATAATGCACAAAAATACAGTCTGAAGTGCAATCCAGCTTTACATAAGCTGGGCAAGCCTTGCTTTTGTTTTAATTTGACTGATATAGCAAGGGCAAACCAAAGATTACTGGGTTTGTTTTGTTTTCTTTTTTTAAGAAATTATCAGATTGGAAAGTAGATTTTTTAACAACACTTATCTCCTTGGCTCACAAATACAAAAGTTCCTAACAGCCTAACAGATCAGATTTTTTTTCAGTGGGAATCAACAGGTTTTATGTCAGAGAAGAGACAGGCAAAAGGAATTAAGTGGCCTTGACTAATCATCTCACCTAAAGAATATCGCTGGTGACAGAGCACAGGAAAAGGGAGTTACAAGAGGGAACAGAATAGCCTAAAGCACGCAAACAAAAGTAACCTTTTGAAGTTGATTTGCATCAGAGGCTGTGGACCATTGTCTAAAAATACTAATGTTGACTTCAGCAACCCAATCAAGCCTTATGCAGTGTATCAGGAGAAAAGCTTTTCGGCTGGGAATGCTTTAGCAGGAAGCAGCAGGAAAATTGAGAGTGAAATTTGGTTGCTGGGACAAAGAACAAGCAACCCAAGAGCGTGCCTGCTCATGCCACAATTACTAAGGCATGACCTGAAAGCCTGGAAGAGCTGAGAAACCATACTTTTTGTGCACAAGAGTTCTCTTTGGCCATGTGGCTTTATATTCCTGAGCTGCAAAACATTTTTCAGTGGCGTTTTGCAAGTCCCAGATCCATCACCTGCTTATTGTCAGCTCTTTCCAGGGCAGAGAGGGAGAAGGACACTCCAGAAGTGGCAAGCAGGTGGGGATTTCTTCAAGGTTTTCTGATGAATTATCATTTTGTGTGAAGCAGTGGGCCCCACACACACAGAGGAATATGTTTTTGTATCATATTTTACAATTTCACTCAGGTCTGGCTGGGTGGGAGCACAGCACAACTCACCAAAGCATTCCAAGGGCTGCCCCCCTGTTCCTGCAGAGTCACAGAATCCCAGAATCAGCTAGGCTGGAAAATACCTCCAAGACTGTGCCCTGTCCCCAGCCCAGAGCACTGAGTGCCACTTGCTTGGACACCTCCAGGGATGGGGACTCCACTGCCACCCTGAACATCTGTCCCAATGTTTAACAATCCCTTCAGCTGGAAAACCTGAATTTCAGAGGAAATTGCTCCTGATGCCCAGCCTGAACCTCCCCTGGCACATCCTGAAGCCCCCTGTCCCCCCCAGCAGGGGAGGCTGAGCTCCACTGGACTCTCAGCCACAGGGTGATAAATTCTGAGGTGATAACTCCCATCACCAGGAGCGGGGAAGCAGCTCCAGGAGTTGTATCTCACCTTTATGGAGCACATCCTCCCTCGTGCTGCAGCCCTGCAGTGAGGGGGCTCCTGAGGAAAATCAAAATCAAGGGCAGGACCAAGGTTTATGTCGTGCTGGTGCACCCAGGGAAGCAGCTGCTCATTGCTGCTGTGCATGTGAGCCTGAGCTCTGACTGTGCACTGGCACTGAAGGAAATGCTGTGCAGATGAAAAAAAGGGATGTTTACCTTTTGGGGTTTGTTTCCTCAAAGGAGAATTATCTGTTTCTGTGCAGGTAAAAAAAAAAAAAAAAATCTAAACAAGAGAATTTCCCCTCCTCGCTGCATACTTTCAGGATTTCTTTTATTCTTTTTACTTTTACTTTTTGCTTTGTTGCCAGTCCTTGAAGCTTTGGCAGCTCTAAACTAAAAATACTATTGAAAATTAGTACTATTGACTACAAAGCCTGCAGGATTGCAATTTCAATGTGCAGCACAGAATCAAGATAATGGACTTTTAATTCAGATGACAGGCACTAAGTCACGTACATCTGTGAGAACGAAGCAGAAGCAGGTAGCTCTCTGATGCCAAGAAAACTTGTATTAATGGAAAGTGCTTCTATGAAAGGACCATTAACTTCTTCTGTATAAAAGTATGAAGAATATGATGCATAATCCAAGCTTTCCCCTTGTGGGCATCCACACAGCAGTTCTGCAAAAGAGCAGAAATAGAGGAGCTAATCATCCATCTTTTTGCTATGCAGCAGATGTCAATAAACTGGAGTTTGTGTTCCATTCCACTAAAATCCCAATGTCCCAGGCAATAACCTGTCTTTCAATAAACCCAGGGCTAATGTCCATTGAGATGCAAGCTAATCCTGAGTGGAAAATACTTCTCTGTTTACCTACACCCAAATTGCATTTCATTCATTTTCATTTACCAGATAAAAAACAATTGATCGCCTCAGCTTATCCTTTGTGAAGCCAAGGCCTTTGTGAGCAGGGGAACATTGACAGCACAAGAATTCTAGCGGAATAAAATTGCTTTCCCCACAAACAATGATTTTAATTTCTCCACAGATGACGTCTCCCAATTCACTTTTTAAGCCTGGGATGCAAGAGGTGGTATGGGTGCTCTCCAGAGGCTCTAGGCACCATATGTCAGGGGGAAGTCTAGAGGGCAAGCTACGGGCTGACTGATCAAACTGAGGCTTTTATTTTTCACCCTGCCGGAATTCACAGTGCACAGCTGTGATCCTCAGCTGCCTGCCTTGCATAACCTGGGCACTGCTGCCCAGGTAGCCCTGAAGACATCACCACGGTTTTACATAACTGAAGGGGAAATCTCTGAAGCGATTCACCCCATCAGCATGGGGAAGTGAGTGGGAAATGAGGAGCTGCAGCTCCTCGGCATCAGGCGAAATCACCTCCCATCCCTGCCACCCTCCCCTCTCTGCCCACCCTTCCTGCCAGTGCTCTCTGCCCACGCCCTGTGCCTCCTCCTTAAAGCGCTGTTATTACACCTATCCCCTTCACCTTTTCCTAAATCCTTCCCTTCCCACTGCAGAAATCCCCTTCCCTGCTCCCAGGCTCTGCTGCCATCTCCCACCCCTCCATCCTGGTAAGTGGTACCTGATGCTGGGGCTGCCCTGGGGTTCGGGGTAGGCTGGTGGCTCCACAGCCCCGTGGCTGCTCAGCTCAGATTTCTAGTGCTGATGCCTGTTTTGGCCTTTTTTGCAGGTGTTTTGGCAATGAGATTTGCCTGTTCAGGTCACCCATCCAGGCAGGCAGGTATGTGCCCCCATCAGCCCCTAAAAGGCTCCACCTCAAGATTTGCAGGACAGGTCTGAGTTTTGTCAAAACACCTGATCATGAGAGATTTGACACAAACAGAAGAGTGCCTGAAGGGCACTGCTATGTCCCCATGTGATCCTAAAGTAGAGATCAGACACTGCATCCCCTGTGCAGAGGTGGGGAAAGTGGGATGGTGCCAGCCCTGGGCAAGGACATGGCCAGAAATGTCCCTGGTGCCAAGGGCAGACAATTTGCTGCCACTACAGCTGGGTTTGGTCACAGCAGGAGGAGGGTGACAGCTCTGCCCATGCCACACAAAGGAAAGTGTCACTGTGGCATGTGTGTATGATCTGAACTAAACGTGTTTTGGAGAGATCATGGAGTCATGGAATGGTTTGTGTTCAAGGGCTCTCACAGATCATGTCATTCCACCCCTGCCATGGCAGGGACCCCTCCCACTGTCCCAGGCTGCTCCAGCCCCAATGTCCAACCTGGCCTGGGACACTGCCAGGGATCCAGGGGCAGCCCCAGCTGCTCTGGGCACCCTGTGCCAGCCACTGCCCACCCTCACAGGGAACAGTTTTTTCTAATATTCAATCAAAACCTGCTCTCTCTCAGTTTGAAGCCATTCCCCCTCATCCTGTCACCAGCTGCTCTTGTGATGCCAGTCCTCTGGAAACCTGTCAATTTGCCCCTTGTTGTAGTAATTATTGTTTCTGTTATTAATCATTGCTATCATCTGCTGGTTATTTTTATTTTCAATAATTCACTCTATTAAATACAAGCCTGGCTCCCAACAAGAAATTACAATGGCTCAAGGAATACAGGGATATAATTTTGCCAAGATCTGCAAACCAAGCACAGAAAGTCACTGTACTTTGTGTACTTGATGAGGCCAACAGATCATGTGCTCCCACCCCCTCCCTTTGTCACATTAGTCCTGAAGATTTCTGCAGGAATATTCGTGCTGGAAACTACCACGGAATGTGAGTAATAGTATCAGTTTGGCCTTTGTGAAAAGATCATTAAATCACAACGCACTGAGAAGGGACAAGAGTCCTCAGGCTTATTTCAAAAGCTATTTTTAGCTGTGGATATGAAGACTTTTCTTATCAAATAATTAGTCATCACCAGTAAAGGCAAGTTAACTTTTCAGAATAAAATAGGAAGTAATTGAAACCTTTTCTGAGTTTCCAAAAAAAGGTTGATTTAGAGATCAATGAAGCCTCTGCAACTGACTGTAATTATTTAGTAACAGAAAATGGGAAAGCACAAAAAAAAAAAAAAAAAAAAAAAGATAAACTATTACAATTCCTGCCTTGTTTGAAGGAAAAAGTCCTACAGATAAAGACATATACCCAGATTTCTGTGTCGTCCCAGTATTGCAGAGGTGCAGAGGGATTATAAAACTAAAAAAAAAAAAAAAAAAAAAAGCTTTACAGCCAGAGTAGTCTTTTGCAGAAAAAGAAAATGTGAAATCCTGACCAGTCAGAGAGATCTCAGAGCGGCTCCATATTCTTGGGAAATGATGTTCTGACTATAAGCCAGCAAAATAATGCCATCACCAAAAAAACCCCAAAAGCCACATAAATTTGTGGTGAGGGCCTCGTCACTTGTAAGATAGTGCAGATAATTATGCTGCTGTGCCTGGCACTGGGTGCATTTCATCTGGATGGCTGCATTTCATTCCAGGCACACAGACAAATTGGCAGAGTTCAAAGGAGAATAACAAAAAAATAACGAAAAGGGTTGAAAAGGAGACCTCTAAGATAAGATTAGGGAAACTGCGTATAGCTGGACTGGAACAAATTAATCTAAATGGCAGGAGGGAGGATTTAGGTTTTAAGTACAAACCAACCTTTATAGCTTTAAGAAAAGTTCAGCCATGGAACAAGCTGCCAAGGAAGGTTTTAGCCTTACCATCACTAGAGATACTAAAAGGCAGGAGACCATCTGTCAGGGAGAGTTTAGGGATTTAAAAATAAAATAAAAAAAAAAAACATAAAAAAGAATTCACTGCCTTAATTTAAGTATTGAGCTAAATAACCCATTCGTGACTAGACTTTAATGGGTTAGAAATGGCATAGCTTCTCTTCTGAGTGGAAGTTCCTGGATCTTTCAACTCAGAAGATTGACTTGATCATATAAACCAATGCAAGGGATTTCTGCTGTTTTCAGATTGAGAAGGATATTTGCATTTAAATGTTTCCAGGAGATAGATGTCTAAATACTAATTTCATCATATTGATAGTACACTCTGCTTTTTTCCCCATCAGGCTTTGAACACTTGCATAGAGCTAATATTCAAAAAAAGAATTACAGAATCTTGGAGTATCCTGAGTGGGAAAGGACCCACAGGGATTATCAAAGCCCAAATTCTGGCCCTGCACAGACATCCCAAAATCCCACTCTGTGCCTGAGAGCATTGTCCAAACACTCCTTGAGTTCTGGCAGCCTTGGGGCCATGACCACTGCCCTGGGGAGCCTGTATATCAAATTGTCATCTTACTTGTTTTTCTGTGGGACCCTTTTGTTCCCACACCTCTGCTCCTCTAAGAAGCCTTCAAAGAAGTCCTGTTAAAACTTCTGGAAAATCCAGGTGCCCCTGGGTTACCATTTCCCACCTGTCATCTCCACCAGCAGCAGGTTTGGGAATCACAGCTGCCATGAAGCCTGAGGTGATGTATCGTGGCTATATTACATCATGTCACTGTTTCTCTCTCAAGACTCCAAATGAAGTCGCTCTTTGAAAATCTCTGAATTCTCCTAGAGACCTTTCTAAATAACATTTCTAAAATAGGCTATTAATTCTCCCTGGAGCTGAGGCCAGTGGGAGCAATGGTTTGAACAAGGCAGGTGTTGTGCATCTGAGCTCCTCCACCAGCTGTGGCTGAACCTCACACAGCCCTGGTGATTTGTTGGTTATATATTAATTTGTTGGCACTAAGAGGGTCAGTTCAGATGGGATATTAGGAAGGAATTCCTCCCTGGAAGGGTGGGCAGGCTGTGGCACAGAGCAGCTGTGGCTGCCCCTGGATCCCTGGAAATGTCCAAGGCCAGGTTGGACACTGGGGCTGGGAGCAGCCTGGATAGTGGATGTTCCATTCCTGTGAAAGAGGAGGTTACAAAGAGATGATTTTTAAGAATCCTTCCAACCCACCCCATTCCATGGCTTGAATCTGTGTTTCTGTGATTCTGCCAGGTTGCTCCAAACTCTGACTGAGTTGTGGGAGCCTCTGCTCTGGGCACTCATCCAAGACTCATTTCTACTTTCTGTAAAACCTCCACTTCCCCACTTCCCCCACAGGTTTGGCTGTGGCTTGCTTTTTTGTCTTTAACTCGACAGACTCTACATTCTTTGCTGTTTTCCTCGTGTGGGCATTCCTGTGCTTTTTGATGGCTTTTGGTTCCTTCTGTTGGTCTCCTCTGTGTTTACTTCCACAGGTTATTTTACAGTCCAGGCAATGATGTGAACTAAGGATTTCAAAGGCTCAGGCAATTGTTCTGATCACTCAGCTGTAGCTGCTTCTCTTTTGGGATAATCTGGCAACAATTTGGAGCAGAGGCAGCATGGATGTGTCTAGGGAGGATGTGGGTGTTGTTGGTGGGAGCCATAACCCCATTTCCTGCAAAATCTACTGCTCTGAGTATTCCTCCATGTTATCTGTGGGAACTTAGGGGGTATCAGCACAGATATCCCCTTAATTTAAATCTTTCTTTCCATTACTGCGTTACTCGCAGTTAGGCAGAGCTCAGTGAGTGTCTGGAAGTTAAAAGACCCACATTATCCCTGGAATATTTAACTGTCCTTCACCCATCCTGGTTGAATCCAACTCCTTTTCTCATCTCAGCCAAACCCAGATAGGTCATTGGAAGTTAGTGGTAAGAAAAGAAATTAACAGCTGTCACCTTAGATATGGGCAAAGGATGAGTGAAGAGCAAAACTCAGGAGCAAGAAAGCTCTCCTGGGAACATGAACTAAACCTGGGTGCAAACACATTTACATAAAAAGGAAATTGTCTGACAAGGGCAGCCACAATTATTCCAAATTTCATGCCAGATACTATTTCCTCATTATGTTTCTCTTTACATTAGGGTTGTGTCTATAAGATGCACTCTGAACTTCACATTGAAGAAAAGCCCTGCTGCTGAAAGAGCCGTAATTCATTTACTAACAGCCCCTTGTTGCTGTGCTGCAACAATGCAATCATTCTCTCCGTGTCCCAACCATATGATTATTCCTGTTGTGTAGGAAATTTAAGTCCAAGGAATGTCAGATCAAATATAAAAGCCTAGTGCTTACCCATAGTTTTTATTCAATTAAGTAGCCATTACAGAGCTCATGCTGTTTCAAATGACATAATGCAGAACACAAATGCAGTCTTTTATTACAAATATATGTTCATCTAAACAAAATGGCACCAAAACAATCCAAAGCCATTACAATTTTTAGATTATTATGCTTAGGCTATTATTATATGGTGAGCAGTCACTGTGAAAGACAAGTGGGGGAACTGGGGTCTCCACGAACCACACTTTGAGCACAGCAGTGCAGTTATCTGAGGTTTATTTGGGAAATTCTTAAATGCAGAGGAACAATGCTGATTTAAAAAAGAAAAAAAAAAGGAAAGCACTGAGCTACAGCTTGGAGGATGCTGACTTTACAGGTGATGAGTGGGAAAGTCATGCCTAGGGCCAGGACCTGACACAGCAGAGGTGCCACGGGCAAGATCTGAGCAGCATTTAGGTGTCCCCCCCACAAAAAATGAGTTCTAAAAAACTCTGTGCCTTCCCACCCAGCCTCAAGCAGCTCACAAGTCATGTTTGCAAATGCTTTCATCCCTGCTCACAGGATTTCTCCTGCTCAGGATCCCTGAGGGCTCCCGTAACCAGCACGGGGCCAGAGCTCTTGACACCACCACTCAAAGGATGCCCAGCATCACAAATGCCTTAACCTACAGAAGGCTTTTCCTTTTCCTTTGCAATCCTACAATCTCCAGCATTGCTGCCCTGATGGGCTCCTGTGGGAAGGGCATGAGATCCCTCCTTTCCCTCTGTTCCTGCCCCCTGCTCTGCCTTTCTGTTTAAAGGTGACTAATGATGTGTTTGTCCCTTGCCCTGATGATCAAACACTCCCCTGGAAGGTGGGAGAGGAACAAAAGAATCCCCCTGGGCAGAGCTGGGAATGACACCTGGATCTGTCCCCCCTGCAAGAGGGAAAGGCTGGCAGGCTGTCACCACTCACTTCCCAATTTCAGACATGATGTTGTAGCTGCTTTTTGTGGATTCAAAGCTGGGCTAACACAACCATAAAGAGGCTCGAATCTGAATACAGAACAGTGCAAATGGACACAGGAAGCCTGTTCTGATTTACTCCTCAAACACTGAAAATAATATAGAAACAGAGAGATAGCACAGAAACAGTTGCTGATTATGTAGAGGCTGAAAAACTGCATCAAGAAATAGTGTTTAGACAGTCAGTTCCTATTTTTACAGACAAAAATCAATCCAAACTTCCAAAGGTATTTTGTGTCTGGTTTATTATTTTTCTTTCCATAACAGTCAATGCGGTCCAAGATCTCTGAATGTTATCATGCAAAGAGGAAGGACAGGCACAATTTCCCCACTCAAACCACTTTATTGACACACTTGCAAGACAAAAATAAACTGCTCCCTGCTTCCTACACCCCTCATGCCAGCTTCTGTCTGCAACTTTTTATTATTTTTTCTTTTTACTTTCAGCTCATTACGAGAAAGTCATTTTATTTTCACATTTTGCTGGCAGCTGGAATTCTCCAAATGAGGGAAGCAGGGCTGCATCTATCTCATCCCTCAGCAAAAATCCCTGCAACATACGGTGCTGTTATGACTCCGAGCTTTAGGTGGAGAGGGAAACAGGCATCTGGGCTGGGTTCATTTGTAACGCTGCACTTGCTGGATTAATATGGAAAGACAGATGAAGGCAGACACTTTAATTACTTCACCCTAACTTTTTATTACAACATCAAGTAAAATGGTGAGTTACAGAGGATAATGGGCGTGAAACATCTGGGATGAAGTCGCACACAAGCTCACAGGTTGTTATCTGCCAATGGGGTTTTAAATATTGATAATTTCTGTACATGCATCTTTGTGTTATTTCTTATCTTCTTGATAAATCATCTCAGGATTACTTTGTTTGGCGCTGTGAGGTAGCTACTAGGACTGGGACCCCGCTTTTTTCTTCTGGAATTTTCTGAACTGGGACTGTATCGCCACGGCCGCCCGCTCTGTCTCTGGCGCGTCCATGTCTATGTCAAACTCCTCTTGGACCTTCTTTTGCCCATCTGTTCAAAGGAAACAGAACAAAAACATCAACAGGTTTTTCAGACAGGGATAACCACTGAACAGCACAGGTGGAAAATTCTGCTTCTTTCTCCTTCTTCCTACAGATCCTCATGAAACACCGAGGTAAAAGCTCTCTATCCTTTAACCGTATCTGTCTCTCAATTTTAAGACCAAAGAAAAGGCATCAATAGACACAGCCATGGCAGTGGGGAGCAGATTCAGGGAAAAAGCCTGGGACGAGTTTCATCAAACCCCTCCCAGTGACAGAGTTTGTGGCAGCCCATGGGGAGCTGGGCATTGAGGAGAAACATCCAAAGGGTGCTCAGCACTCATCCAGCATCTGGGCAGGTCCCCCCCAGCCCAGGGAGCCAACGGTGAGGGACAAAGGGAGTCTTCTCTGTCACCTGGCAGGGAGAACTTAAAGGTCTTTTCCAATCTAAATTATTCTATATTTACTGAAAAAACAAAAAGGCAGATTAAAATATTTTAAAGCAGAGGCGTTAAGACCCTGTTCTTATCACACCTCCAACTCCAGAGGAAGAGAAAATACTTCCTAAGGGTAATTTCCATCCTTTCCACTCATTTCCTGCCTCATCCCTTCCAACACACACAGCTCTTCCCCTTTGAATCATTTATGTCCAATCTCTCCACTACTGCACTCCTTCCCTCACTCCTCTCCAGGCTCTGCTCTTGTCTTTCATCCTCCATCCTTGGCTCTTTGCCTTCCTTTATTCCCAGGCCTCAGCTTTCCCTTCAGCTGCATTCGGCCTCCACGTGGCCAACCCAGCTGACTCTGCTGCATTTTCCTTCACCCACCTACAAGTTAAAAGTGCAGCCCTGGGAAAATTCCTGCCCTGGTTGCAAAGATAACTCTGAACTGCCTGGACTGAGTTAGTGGAAGCACACCTTCACCCCACTAACCTCGTGGCAGCACTGAGTTTTTCACCATAAATTTGTTTGTTAAACTCACTTATGTAACTGCTGTGTGCCAGCCTGCAGTGAGCGTCACACCAGGAGTCTGCAGGGAGCTCTACTTGGGGGAATTTCACCCATTTTGAACCACTTTGCTTTTAATTCTTGACATTAATACCTCCAGGATGCTCATCCCCAAGTACTGTTAATGCAAATAAAGGCAACGCTTTCAATTTATTATTAAAATGAAAATAAACTTATCCCCCATTGTCTCTGTCCTGCACACTAGAAAACAGGGATGTCATTCCATGATTTTAGCATGATCCCTGCAGTATTTCTTGCTTTTACTTCTTGTTCTTACTCAGAATTCAAGTTTTCATGTCCTTTTTCTATGGACCACTCTAAACTGAGAAAATATTTTAAAGGGAAGGTTTTGCAATATTCCATATTGATTTTATTTTCACTACAACAGCCAAATAAATGCAGCTATGCTAATGTAAGAGAAGTGTTCGCTTAGTATTTTGTTTTATTTAGAAAACATTTAAGAAGATGAAAGTGGAAGAAGAAAGAGAAAATCTGGATAAAAAGAACAGCTTGAGAGCTCACAGAGTTTTATTACACAGGCTAATGAAAAGCTAAGCTATCAAAACAAAGATTTCTGTGGAAGAAAATCAATTCATTAACTTTATGTCATTAAATCATAGAATCATGTCATTAAATCCGAGAATCTGCATGGTTTGTGTAACTATTGAAGCAATACAACCATCCTAAGTACAGAAATACAATTATAGTTATCTTCCATGGGGAAAGGGATGTGAAGGTCAGAAGTGACACATCCAAGGAGAAACTGGAACTGATTTTGATTTGATATTTATGGGTTAAAGGCAACCCAACAGTAAAAGTGGAGTCTATCCATTGATTTTAACCTTTCAGTGTATTAATTACTGTCCTTTGGAAATGCCAGTTGGGAAAACCAGATGGGTGGATGAATAGACACAACTGGGTTTGTACCTCTTGCTGAAATCTGGCTTGTACAGCTCATTTCCTATTACAGCCAAGTTTTAGCACTATATTAACTTGCAACAGTGACTCAGCAATCTCATGCTAAGACTTACGAAAATGCAGCATTTAGTGTAAATTACAAATTAGTGTAATTTGTCTCTAGAATTTCCAGGACACTTAAATCCTTGCTTGATATGTACCCTCATCACTGCCTTAAAATCAACCGTAATACAATAATTTATAATGTCTTAAGGCTTGACTTCTTTTTTTTTTTTTTTTTTTGATCCACTGTTGTTGACATCAAAACCAAAATTCCATATGAACTCTTCCTGTATTTCTATTTTCCTATCATCTACTGAGAAATGGTAGGAGGAGAAGTTTTCAGCTATGACTTAAACTTGTAATTAAGAAATTACAAGTGTTCAAAAGGGCCAAGACATTTATATGAATAATGAATAAATTGAAGAAATTCATAATTAGCAGATGGTAGGGAAATAAAATGATTACACATATGTGCATAATATACATTATAAAACAACATGTGCATTATCTATATGCAATGTAATAGACATACCTGTATAATATTCTTTCTCCCTATGACCATATTTCACTTTTTTATACATGTATGGTCCATGCACATTTGGATACATAGAGAATATATATGTATATTTGCACAGACATGTTTGCTTAAAGAGTTTAAGTCCTATGTTAAACTGAAAAGAACTGGAGTGGTATTTCCCAAATTTTGGGAGTGGATTTTCTTGGAGTTCTCCCCAGTTGATACCTGTCACCACACAGATACTTCAACAGATGGATTGTCAATCTGGAGAGAAAATTCAGTGGGGTGCCAGCTCAGGCTTTGACTACGGGAATAAAATTTTAACTTTTACCTTGAACTGCTTTCCTAAAAGCAGATTTGTGGTTTAAAAAGTATCACGCCCTGCAAACTATGTGGTTTTATTGGTTAGGAGCAGGAGTTCCAACTCCCTTGTGACTTCCAACTCCCAGGAGAACTGGAACCAGGTTCCAACCCACACCATTCTATAATTCCGCAAATTAAGAATTAACCAATTAATTACAATGAAAACCCAGCCTGGGCTCATGACCTGCACAGAGAGAAATCACCTCACTGTACTGATAAAAAACCTAAAAGCCTTTTTGCACCCTTCCTACTCCATATCCACCCCTGCCACACTAACTTTTACCTGTCAGTAGCTGTTCACATATCACAAGCGTGCAGGCTGTTGGATTTGAGTCCTCAAATCATTAAATTTCTGCAGAGCTAAAAGCAAGCCTCCTCTTTCATGCACCATCTCCCACTCCTGGTTTTCCTTTCACAAGGGATAATTAGCTTGGACATGGTCTGAAAACCCAGGAAATTCTCTCTCTCAGCAGGCCAGAGCACAGGTAAGCACTGGAGCAGATTTTACTCCTGGACTTGATTTTTTCATCCCTGATGGTGGGGGCCAACCATTCTGATAACAAAGCACCTTCTTCCAAGCTACCCTTATGTGGCAATGAAGGTGGACCAGGGTTCCCTCCCCACCCACTACCTTTTGTTAATATCTTCACTTTATAAATTACATGATGATTCCTTCCACATGGATATCTCAAGATCCCTGGACTACACCCACTCCCATGAGAAAACTAGGGAAAACAAAACCGTAGTCAAGCAGATTTAAATTCACGAACTTCTTGAGATCTCACAGGATTCAGAGATGGTTGATAAGCCCTGGCCTGCCTTTTCTGCTTACTGAAGGGGGATCTGCTTTCATTAGCACCTTAATAAATAAATCCCCCTAACCCTTCCCACCAAATTTAGCTATTTCAGGGCTTTCCCTGAAAAATTTCTTCATACTTTGTTGAACTCTTCTGAACACACCCTGACAAAGCAAGACAGACAGAGCATGTCCCTGCTGGGTTCTGATCACTGCCAACAGGGGAGGTGAACAATCCCACACTAGCAGCTGCTGGCCACAAGAGAAGATTGTTATCCAATGAATTTTCCAAAATCACACATTTACATGGATTGTCTCTGATGCCAAGTGAGGCAAATCTGATCAGTGGTGGGGCAAACTCCTTGGAGCACAACCTCAACTGCTTGTTGACAAGGGGTCACCATTACACTGCAGGGCTGAACTCAGAGACAATTTACAGGGTGCAGGTTTTCCCTCACCACAGGCAGCACTCATCCCAGCAGGAGAACCTGAAGCAGCAACTAATGAGCTGCTTTCCAAGTCTCCCATCATCTTGCACTGCCTGCAACTGAAAAAAGATCTATGTATTCCCTTTCCAGATGAAACACTCAGCATTGGAATGCTGTCTCCATGATCTGCTACAGCGCCTCGTGATCCATGGCAAACACTGGATGGATAATGAAGCTGAAGGAAAACAATAAAATCTTACACACAAATCTACCCATCAAACTCTGAAGAAATGTGGTGCAAATGTAATTATTCACAAATGTGCCTCCAGCTATTTCTTTCATTTACTTTTCAGCTATGAAGTAAAATGAATTGTGACAATGCTGGGAAAAGGAGACATTGCTTATTCCATATGGGCCAAAGTTTAAAGAAGTCTTTTGTGACATTTGAACACAGCCTAAACAGTCTAGTCCTACCCAAAACTGCTCAGGGAAGGGAAAAGGTTAGTGGGGTGGAAAAGGGGATTCAGTCTTTATACTCAGAAATTCCCATCTTCCAGATGAAACAGAAATTGCTCGTCACATTCTGGAAAACCATTCAGCATGAAAAATCACAAGGGCTGAAGCCTCTAACTGGCATTTCACAGCTCAGGTGCCATCCTCTGCCCCTGCTCATCCTGCTCACTTCTAACAGGAATTATGGGACCAGACCGAAGAGGGAATACACTCATAAAAATACTGCATTTTTCAGGGGCTAAACTGCAGCGTTTGGGAAAAAAGATTCAATGGAGTGTGGGACAGAATCACAGTGCCCTGTAACAGGCCAGAAGCAGTATTTCGCCTCAGGCAGGATCATTACCTCCCACTGCTCCAAAGATTTTTCAAGCTGTGACAATCTTTATCCCAAGCTATTACACCAGCCTGTCCAATGAGGCAGAACAGCCCGTAATTAAAGAGGACCAAAATGGGCAGGAATCACATGGATGTTGACATCCATGTGGAGCATTATCTTTATGTGATGGAAAGAGTCATTTTATCTGCCCAGACTCCAGAGAGCAACCAGCCAGCTGGAGAAAAACATATGGAAAAACTCAAAGCTGTGGAGGCCACACTTAACTCCTCACAAGCAACAGTTTTAAAAGCCAAGAGTTGATGTTGGTCATTCTTTCTTACTGAGGGTGAGGAAGTAAAAGATTCTTTTCTTAGGGAGTTAGAGAATCATGGAATGGCCTGGAAGACATCATCCAGTTCCACCCTTGCCATGGCAGGGATCCCTCCCACTGTCCCAGGCTGCTCCAGCCCCAGTGTCCAACCTGGCCTGGGACACTGCCAGGGATCCAGGGTCATCCATAAAATTTCTGTGCAAGCTGTTACAGCTCCTTCCTAAGCTCACAGTAAAGAATTTCTTCTGATATCTAACTTAAACCTGCTCACTGTCAGTTTGAAGCCATTCCCCCTGGTACTGTAAATTGTCTCTTTCTTCCCAGCTCCTTCAGGCCCTGCAAGGCCACCCTGAGCTCAGCCCAAAGCTTCTCCTGTGCAGCTGAACAATGCCAGCTGTGCCAGCCTTTCCTGCCAGCAGAGCTGCTCCATCCTCTGCTCATCCTGCTGCCTCCTCTGGGCTCTCTGCAGCAGCTCCAGCTCCTCCCTGTGCTGGGACCAGGGCTGGAGCAGCAGACTCCACCACTCTCCTGCCAGGGACTTGTGCAGAGCCACAAGGGCCCCCCTGAGCCTCCTTTGCTCCAGCCTCAGCCCCTTTCCCAGCTCCCTCAGCCCCTCCTGGGGATACAGACCCTTCCCAGCTCCATTCCAGCCCCTCCAGGGCTCTCCTGCAGGAGCCACAACTGGACACAGCCCTGCAGGGGCCTCTCAGTGCCAGCACAGAGGGACAATCCCTGCCCTGCTCCTGCTGGACACACAATCCCTCAGCCAGCCTAGATCCATCGGCCTTCACGGCCACAAACATTCAGCTTCTTCATTAGTAAGCACAGAATTTTTCTCTGATTAGATTAGAAACAACAATAATTTTCCTTCCTGCTCATTGGAAGTGCTGCAGGGTGAGATGCTCGTTTTGTGACAAGAACTCCATCCCTAAAGCTGTTCTTGTTTTGTCACTCCAAAAGGAACCCAGACATTCCAGGGCCACCTTCCAGAGTCCACAGTTCCCTGTTCTGTTCGTCAGGAGACAGGCACTCGATGGTGAGGAAGTACAGCTTTACACAAGGGGTTCTTGTGTTCAGGTTTTTGAAGGTGGAAGATGCTGGGGAAATGGAAAGTCCACAAAGGAACCATCTCTGAAACTGAAAAGCAACCCCTGGAGCTCAGCAGTCTCCTGAGACTTCAAAAGCTCCATGAGAAAAAAAATAAAGGTTATCTTTAATGATAAGACTAAATGTAACAGCTATTTTTATCTGAACTACACCAACTGGCCCCAGAATATCACTCAAAGCAAGCCAGAAATAATTAATATCGTTTGATTCAGCTGTAAATTAC
The DNA here is from genome assembly GCA_018697195.1 of Certhia americana. Lineage (NCBI taxonomy): Eukaryota > Metazoa > Chordata > Aves > Passeriformes > Certhiidae > Certhia > Certhia americana. Next base: position 113,358,155 of record CM031857.1, read on the forward strand.
AATTTGGTATAAAGAACATGACCTTATTAGGCAACCAGAATCTTTTATTTTTCAAATTGACCTTTACTTTCAGAATATGGTGTTGCTATCTTGAACTCAAAAAAATTAGTTTTGCTGTAGAAAATAATGGTTGTTCTTCTATAATTTTAAAAATGTTATTTCAGCATGAGGCTTTTGAAATGTCTGATTAATCTTTTTCTTTTTTCCTAGTTGTAACAATGTTCGAGAGCAGGAATATTATTTCTGACATAAGATAAATGAAGTAGCACAAAAAATATGTACATTGGGGTAACATAATGGAACAGAAAGGAATAGCAATAAAATTCAGTTTACAAAAATTGCATTCTCAACTAGATTGTAGCCAACTACAGATGAATTGATTTTGCTCAACAATTAATATAGAGACAAATATTGTTTTTCCTTAAATGCTAATATTATTTAAGCAATCATCCCTCACCTTCAAAGTAATTAATGTATCACTGCCAGCATTTTTAAATGGTTTACACACACATAACTGATGCATAGGTAGCTATATAATTCATGGGATGTGCTCTGGGAATAAAACCAGAGGCCCTAATTCACATGGAGATCAGACTTTGTACAAGTTTAACTGGGAACCTAGCAAATAAAAATGGCCATTTCAGCTCTATAATCTCATCTCTTACCAGCTAAAGCTGTGTCTGAGGAGTGTTAAACCAGTAAATTCAGTGGGAGCCTCTGGGAGGTGAAAGGAAATGATGCTGTGGATCAAGTGGATCACTGACACGGAATCACAGAATTTCCTGAGTTGGAAGGAACTCACATGGACCATCGAGCCCAGGTCCCTGTGTCCCTGCAGAACGATGCCCCACCAGCAGGGATAAAACACCCAGCCCTAACTCAGCCTCTCCTCCAGGTCAGGATGCCAAGATCCTCCTCACAAATTCAGCCCAGAGTTGTGGGAGGCTCGTTCTGCAGCTGCCCGTGATGCCCAAGGCCCCAGCCAAGTTTTAAATGGGAATTGTTATGATGCGGTTTTAATTTCCTCTGCCATTTCCAGCTCTCATTTCCCCCAGTTAAACACTGTGCCTTTAACCAGCTTTGCTGTGCAGGGAGCTGCATTTCAGCAGTGCATGAAGCAAGCTGCCCTCCTGACTCGCTCCTCAGCTGCTTGATTAATATATGATCAGTTATTTCCCTATTATGGTAGCATCCAGGCGCTCCCAGCCCGAGCTGGGAGCCCTAATGTGGTTACAAATGCAGAACAATAAATTCTTTCCCCTCCACCACCCTTCAGTGCTCTGACCTTTGCAAAAGTGTCTTCAGCAATAACGTTTAAAATAACAACAGGAGAACTTCCTCAGGGCTACCTCGACACCAGCACATTATCCAATGCCCCAGTATAGCTCAGGCATCATGCACAGCTTCCCTAAATATCTGAGAGTTGGTGCAGCCACGGGCATGGCTGGGATTGTTCCAGACAGACTCTGCCAAAGGACTGTGGTGGCAGAGTGTGGGACCCCACGGGTGTTAAGGGAAAGAGAATTTCAGACCTTCTGATTCAAGCCTTGCTGCAACATTTTGTATCAAAACCATACAAAAGGCTCTAAACCCATTTTGGTTTTTAAGAGGGATGTTGCCCCCAGCACTTCCAAACACTTTCCTGCTCTGGACTGCAAAGGAACTGTATCAAAATGAGTTGGCACTTGCTGTTAATTTCAGGATGACCGATGAGAGCACTCACCAGGAAAACACAAAACAGAGAATTTTATCTTCCAGTGTGGCACTGCCTCCCTTGGCTTTGCTTTCCAGGGATGCTCCCTAAAGAGCAGCTGGGGAAGAAGCTTGGAGAAGTGGCAGCGATCACAACATGCCACACAGGAGTGGCAGGAAAGGGGGATCAAATCTGTGCCTGCCAAAGTGACAGGAGCTGGGGAAGGTGGCACAGGTTACAGAGCAAAACCTGTCAGTCACAGAAAGGAGGGGAATCAATCAAAAGCACCATGATATGGAGTCAGAAGATGTTTTTCTTTTTCCACGCACAAAGAAAATTGACTGCCCTGCTTATCTTCAAAGTGGAAAGTAAGGGCATTTTCTTGGAGTCACTGGATACCAGCATATCTGTTAGCAACTAATGAGAGGCTATTTTAAGTTTACAGGGTAATTTTAATAAAAACTATTTTATGAGCACTTGGAAAGTCACAGTGAGAAAACACTCTCCTCTTGTAAAATCCATCACAGGTTTTAATTACAAATGACATAATCCCATGCTCAGAGGTGCACAGCGTAAAGGTACAGGAACTGAGCTTTGCCATTCAATATCACATTTTTAAACACAGGAAATATTGCAGAGAAATTCTTCCCTGTGAGGGTGGGGACACCCTGGTGCCCAGAGAAGCTGTGGCTTCTGGATCCCTGGAAGTGTCCAAGGCCAGGCTGGACAGGGCTTGGAGCAGCCTGGGACAGCTGATGTTCCCTTCCTACAAAAGAGGTGGTTGGAAGGAGATGAGCTTGAAGAACCCTTCAAATCCAAACCATTCTATGATTCTATTTCAGTATCTTCTAAGCCATGTAAATATTATCAGCAAGAAGCACTCACTTTACTGCACAGATTAAGTGCAAGAAAAAAACAACTTTAATAATGGCCAAACAGTGCAGATTTTATTTGCACAAACATGAGTATTGCTCCATGCTGCGACAGGATAATTAATTTAGCGGAATTACACCACAAAAAAAAGCCACTGCTTTAATACATGTAGCATGGTTTTTTTTACATCTTATACTGCCAGCCAGTTTGGGAATGCTTGTGGAGGCAACTAGTCAATAACTGGGTGGAAGTGGAGCTTGTGAGGTTAAAAAATGTCCAAGGAAGTACCTAGAGTCCTTTAGTGACAGAACAGAATTGTCAGAGGGTAAAAACAGGCTGGGATGAACAAATCTGCTCTAAGACATTCCTTTAGGAGAGCATTTGGTGAAAGAAAGTTTGTCACCCCTCCATAAAACCAAACTCACCCCTTCAGGAGAGCCCCAGAGATGTGGTGGATATAAAATCCAGGCTTCTGGAGAAGCTCCAAGGTAGTTCAGCCTGAGCAAAGACCAGGAAACTCTGATGGACATCGATTTAACATGAAACTTGGCCTGCCAGGTCTCACAGGCTTCTGCATCACTTGGCTTTGTCACTTCTGCTCCAGCATCCACAAGTTCAGCCAGAGTGCTGGATAGATTCAGTCTGACCAGAAGTTCTACTGAATGTTCCACAGAATGAAATTTTCTCACAAAAGGTACAGAATTCTAACATCTCTGACTCCTGAAAGCAGTCACCCAGCTGTAGTTTTCCACCGTAAAGCAAAGAATTCCTGTTGCAGGAGGGTTGGTTCTAGGAAATTTCCACTGTTTTCTTTTGCTTGGGCTGTTACCCGAACAGAATCATTAATTTGAGTTTACCATGTCTCCACTGAACGCAAAAAACCCACATTCTCTGTTTATTTCCCCTGCAGGCTGGCTTGCTTAACTTTCTTAGGAAGAGAGGAGGGGCTCCCTGGGAGAATGTAGGATTACACTGAAACAGCAGCACAGGGGAGATAAATTAAGATCCAGTGGCAATGTGGCTCTGAAAGAGGATGAGAAGGAATTAAATGCTGGAGGGTACTGTCAGTATGTTCCAGGCTGCCTTACCCAAGAGCACTTGGAAAGGCATGTTACATGTTGTGCAGAAGCTCATTAAGCCAAATATTTCAAAACCAAATTCTAGGTAAAAAGCTCTGGTCAATTCCTAGGAGGGGAAAAAAAAAAAAACTTAATCTAACTTAAAATCATAGAATCATTTAGGCTGGAAAAGATCTTTGAGATCATCAAGTTCAGCTGTAAAGGATTCAAATTTGCAGGTGTTTAGAAATACACCAATGGAGAAAAGCAAGGATTCCAGGGATGCTATTCCAACATTTTTTGGGCAGCATGAATCCCATCCTTGAATCCCCTTCCCATACTGGTTAGTTCTCTATTAGTTGTAAAGGCAGCTCAGAGGGACTGGTTCAGATGTAGGTAATGCTCTTTAAATGAGTTACATTGCCTGAGCCTGAGTGGTGCCTGAACTATACACTGTAGAATTTCAAATAAACACACTTATCTGCTATTTCATGAGAAATTCTTTCTCACCAAATGAATTATTTAGCCCTTACGAAAGGTACTACGCTGAAACTGCAGCAGCAAAGAAATCTTGTTTGCTCCAGGAAGGAAGGAAATAAAATAAAGGTAGGCAAACCTTCTCACACAACTCCATCTGTGTGCTCTGATCCATGGGCTGGAGAAGGAGAGAACAGCTCACCTTCAATAGGGGGTCAGAATGAACATTTGTTCCCTCTGCTGAGATGGCCAGGGAAGCTGCCAGTTGTGGAGCTGATCTGGATCCTCTCATGCTCCCTCAGGAGCTGACTGAACAGTGTGCATACACTTTTCTTTTTATAGAAATGTAGTTGAACAGACAAAAAAAAAAAAAAAAAAAAAAGAAAAAAACTGTATCAGCACCTCTTGCTCCCCTTTCAATTTAATTCAGAGATAGTGAATTTTTGTGTACACAGTGTGCCTTTATGTGTACATCTATAAGAGTCCTTCTATACCTCTAGTAAGGGATTACAGCTAACACCACGACAAGCAATATCAAATGCTTCATGTGAACAAGCAGCCAAATGAGAGTTTCTGTGAGAACTGTAATTGAATTCACCAGCTACAGCAAACACCAAACCTCTGCTCTGCTACTTAGCTAAGAATGAGCCAGGTGATGGCTGCTGCCATCCTGAAGGTGCTCCAAGGAACTTTGCTGCACCCAGCGTGTGGCAAAGGCAGCTAAAACAGTGCTGAGCGTGCAGGAGGAAGAAAACATGGGTGTCAAATATGCTGGGTGGCCATCTGCAGAAGACAAGAACACTTTAAAAGGTATTGCCATGACTCTCATGGCTGAGCCAAGCCACGGAACACTGACATGAGACTGGGATCTGCATGCAGAGCTCACAAAAACACAGTGACCACCTCCTAGTGCAGCTCCCCTCACATGGTGCCCTCAATAGAGAATTCAGATTTCACAGCACAATTACACTCACATGTTCCTTAAATGCCAAAGCACACAACTTACAGCTTCATCATTCCTTAATGGAAGAAATACAGCCCCACCACACATCCTTGCTGTGCTTTTTTCTTTCCCCTCCCCTATTGTGGAAACTGATGATGAGGTGGACACGACTACTGGCTCTGAGGCAGAACTGGAGCACAGCTCTGCTCTTACACTAATTTCCTGTCCCAGAGTAATAGAAAAGACCCTATTTAGGGTCCTATTACATAGGACAATTTACTGTTTAACATAAAGGAGTAAAAATTGGCAGTGAAGGGATCCTATAAAAGAGGGGGGAATGAATCCAGAAGGGCAAGGTGTCCTTCTGAGCAGCCTTTTCATTACCTAAAGGCAGTTACTGTACTGGAAGGCTAAAGCCTGGAATTCTAACAAGTCAATACCAAAGCTCTGTGGGATTTCTTGTCCCTGCCTTTAGCCTCTGTATTTATTGAGTGAGCACTGATGGTTGTAGTGTAATGTAATTTTCCAAGCCTTTCCAAAGCAGTGAAGCTAATGAGCAAGGTCGGGCTCCAAAGCCACTAGACAGTACTTCAAATCCTGCTTCTGCCTTTTTTTTTTTTTTTTTTCCCTTTCCCCCATCTCACAAAAACCCAGAATTCCAAACCTTTTAGGTCCTAGGCACTGACTCAGCAACACCCTCTTTTGAACTCGATGCTATTTCAGATAAAGGGTGGAGGGGTTGTTCTCCCCTAAGAGCGCAGTTCTGTGTTCTGACAGGCATCTGACAAGCATCTGACTAAAGTGTAGATCATTAAGGCTTCCTTGCAGTGGGTTTATTCTCAGGTGTGTAGCAAGGAGGAGTATCCACCTTTTTATAGCCTGTGTATTGATTAATCACACCCACACACCTTTTCATTTTATTTTTTTTTAATATGGATAAAAGCAAGCATGTTTCTCCAATAAAGCCCCTGCGAAAGGAGAAAGCAGGTCCATATTCCGAGCTCTTTATCTACATCAGGAGGTTATGGAGCAGGGAAGTGAAAATGGTCTCATTATCCTGACAGATGGTGCACTTTACAAACCCACACAGAACGCTGAGGACACAAAGGAAGGTTGTACGTGTTGCAAGTGTGGTGCATTTCCGAGCTGCCAGCAGAGTGCTGTGTGAGGAGGTACCACACTGACCCTCCAGCCTTGCTGCTTTCCAGTCCTCAGAGCTGGAACAAATCCCTTCTGTCATTCCCTGCCTCTTTCTCCAGAAGGGACTGTCCCCCCTTTTAATCCTCCCATCCTGCAACATCTCAAAGGAAGCTCAGAAAGTTTCCTCTATGATTTCGATTTTTTTTTTCAATGCAAAAACATGTTAAGGCGAAAGAAAACAAAAAGTAAGCTTTATTAATATGAGCTGTCTAGAAGAAAAGGAGGGTTCCTATTCATCTTATCTTGGTTTTCACCTCACTAAGTTTTCACCAGGTGCTTTTTAACAACGGCTATTTAAAATCAATTTTATCAGGAGGGGTGGCCATTGATTTAGCTAAGTGCTGCAATTGCAATTAGAAAGTTATTAAACCCTGTGCCAGATAGCCTAATTGGCATGAAAATCTAACTGAGGACGGGGGATAAAGGTTTCTCTCCTGCTTCAGCTGTAGGTTTATTGCAGACATAAAGCTGTCTTAAAAGAACATTCAGGTTGCAAAGTTGAACGCAAGAAAGTTCATAAATGACAAAATGAACTGATACCATTAGGCAAAATTAACTGAATCATTGAGTGGACAACTTTAATTTTTGACATTGAAATTTTCACAGTCTTAGGAGCACAGTCTTTCCTAGATTTGAAGCAAAAAAAAATTATTTTGATGCAACATATGGGCACCCACATGGCTCCTCAGCACAGCTGCTTGGAACTGTTAAATCCAACACCAGAGTTAATGGAGTAACTGGCAGTGGTGGGAGGCTGCCTTCCTGTCCCTGAATCAGCAGGAAAGGGAATGAAAGGACTATTTTTTGGGTGGGATTCATAAAGCTGATAGGAAAGGAACATTGAGAAAATTCTGATGCCTTCAGATGTGCTGGCTGCTCCTGTTCCACCTCCTCCATCCCAGCTCAGGGCCAGCCCCAATGGTCACCACGGCTCTCAGCAAACCTCAACAATGCTGTGTCTTTATCTGGCTATTCCTGCTCCCCAGAACTGCACCAGGACATTCCCTACCCTCACAATTCCAGCCCAGCCCTTTCCCACACCAGCTGTCTCCTGCTCTCCCCTCCAGTTCTCATATCCCAGTCCATATTCCTCCCTCCTGGTCCCAGCTTCCATCCCCAAAGTATCAAATCCTGCCTAATCCTCTCTGGTTCCAGCTCCTTGACGGGACCTACTGAACTCCTTTGTCATTCCATCCTTTGACCTCCCTGCCTCCAGCTTCTGGGACCCTCTGCTTCCAAGGCAGGAGGCACATTTTCTCCTAAGCAATTGTGATGTTTTGGGAGCACAGAAAGGGCACGACCTTACCCTTGGCTTCAGCTCCTGGCCAAAACATCGCTGAATGTAGTAGCAATTAAGGAAAACTATGATCTCTGTAAGCCTTTCAAAGACAGTGCTGGTTTAATTGCTTTAGTGTTTACTATTTGGCTCAGTGATGTTGAGTTTTCATGGCAAAAAAGAAATAATTAACTGCTTCACTGAACTCACACAAATGTAAGGCTTGTCCTTCTAAACATTTATAACTTGGCCTCTATAACAGATAGAAAAGTCACATCCCAGATGACAAATCTTACATTTCTGCTCAAAATGACAAAGGCTCAAAGCAGTCAGACAAAAGGCCACCAGAAATTGTTTTTAATTTCTTGATGTGCTAACATTTTGCTCAAGCCTCTTTTTGGAAACTACTGGAATGACTTTGCTGAACCCTTCCAAAATAATTCTGCTTGAGGCAAGCAATCAAAATGACAAATTTCAGCCTGAGCAATTGGATTTTGGCAAGGTTGTGTATAAATGAAAAGGGAGCTTTTAACCAGCAAAGTTCAGCAGCTGTTAATCGGCCTTGCTACTAGTTCAGATTGCAATAAAAAAAAATAAGTGCATATAACAGCAATGAAGGAATGTGAACTAAATGAAACAAAAGTCATGGATAGCTGGAGAATCTTTAAAAGGGATCAAAACCAGAGGGTGAATGTTACTCTGATGGTGTTTTGAGAGTTGCCAATGATTTCTTGAAGATTTAAGCACAAGAAAAAAATTGAAAACAGTTGAGTCACTTAAAATGGTTACATGGAAGACAAAAATTAATCTGAGTGGTGCTTTACACATTCTATGTTGAGGATTTCTCTCAACTTATCTCTGCTACTCATTCAAAAATTCTCTACAAAACATTTACCCTGGTGTGAATTTAAACCCTGACGGGCACTTTTCAAGGTCTGTCTGATTTACAGACATGTCAGATTGTCAATAAACTGATCAGAAAGAGCATCTGAGCTGACACACACGGCTGGCCAACCTCAGATCATCTCTCCAGCCCGTGTTTTCTGATCTAGAGAGCTATTCTTTCTCTCCCTGTTTCTGAGGATTACAAGGATATGAGCTTACAGGCATCTGGAAGAAGGACTAAACCTTTCATGCATCTGCTCTGCTTCAGAAAACACAAGCTGGGTTGGTGCAAGGAATGACTTAAATTGGGGATTCACAGTCCTCACTGCCTCCAAAGTGTTGGCATGGGCAAAATGCACAGGATACAGCACACCCCAGTCCCTGTTCCACTAAAACCCACCTAAGTGTCTTTACTGCTTGAATTTTAGATCTGAATGTAAACAGAACCAATTCATTTTTTTTTTCTTCTCTTATGCTCAGAAAACCAATTCCTTCCCAAACCTTCCCTTCCCAAACCTTCCCTTCCCAAACCTTCCCTTCCCAAACCTTCCCAAACCTTCCCTTCCCAAACCTTCCCTTCCCAAACCTTCCCTAACCTTCCCAAACCTTCCCTTCCCAAGCCTTCCCTTCCCAAACCTTCCCTTCCCAAACCTTCCCAAACCTTCCCTGAACTTCCCTTCCCTGAACTTCCCTTCCTTTCATTCCTTTCCTTCCTTTATTTTCTGCTATTTTAAAAGCTGCTTTGTCTCTTATATGTGTTTCTCTCTTTCCAGGTGATTCCTCACCTGGCCCTTGCTTAAACCTAACCTGGGAAATTATTTGTGAGACTGAAGAGGAATGAGAAACTTCAGGTGAGCGTCACTATGACCCCAAATTAGAGCATTAGTCAGGAACCTTCTTTTTGGCAAATGAATTTTCTTTACTAGTGACCCATACTGCAAATTTGCCTGGGAAAATAGGAGGGGAAATTAGCCAGTTAGAGGGAGAAGCAGCACTTGACCTGGCTCTGCTGAAGAGACACAAAATTCTCTGGGGAAGGAGAAGGAATGAGAGGTGAGACAGAAGAAATGAGGGATACAGGAAGAGAGGCAGACAGACGAGGCCCTACTTGTGGAAAAGATGAAAGGAAAACCTCAGATTTTATAAAGAAAGTAAGGAATAACTGGCTTGACCCATCATAGGAGCCTGGCCTGCCTGGCAGGAAGGACCAGAAATTTGGAATCACCCCAGAGCATCCCCAGATCACCACGGGTTTCATCCCACTCCCATGGGCACATTCACTTGTTGCCTGTAACAAGGGGTCACAGTGGCAGGAAAATATCTACTTACACAAATTGCTGACTGGTTAAAAGCTTCAATATTGTGAGTGAATGTCTCTTGGGCCTTGCAAAAACCAGCAGAAACCACTGCCAGGAGAGCTCTGGCAACGTACACCAAGGATCTGAGTGTTTTCTTGTGCTCACCTCAATCTGTGCAGCCTCTCCTGAGCAGCAGAAAGCAAAACTTTCTCTTTTTTTTTTTTTTTTTTAACCAAATCAATCAGATTTTCTCCTGAAACAACTCACTGGTGGGGGAAGAACACCCTGGGGTTTTTTGAACTGCCTGGACTGAAAGTCCACATTGCTTTCTTGTTTTGTTTTCTGGCACGCTTGGCCAAGCTTATCAAGTGTTTTGTCACATTCAGGCAGCAACACTTACAACAACAAAAGGCATCCCTGACACCAGCAAAGGAGGCTGGGCAGCTCTGGGCTGCATCACACCCTATTCTCAGCAATTACACTGAAATAAAGAAAAGTAAACTCAGCCTTTTGCTGCCAGAGCAGAACCCCCATAAATACACAGCAGAATAGAAGCAGCTGCTCTCTTAGCGCTGATAATTCTTGGTTTCTACTCGGCAAGTTCAGTCAAGAAATTCAGCCCCAAATATGCACCACAGTACTACAGAACCCTGCAGAAAACTACTTACAGCCACAGAAAATTACTGTGATGCCCAAAGAGTTGTGGGAGACTCGAAACAAGGGTCAAATTTATGGCAGTTATAAAACCTTTTCATGCCAAGTTTCAAGTAAATTTAGATATATTTATAGTTCGGAGAAGAAAACAGTAACTTCTTAGTGGCCTCAAGTACACAGTACCCACTCAAAAATAATGGCAGTTGTGGATGTGCTTATATTTAATTTAATTTAAACTTGAAACTTAGAATGAAACTGAGTTGGAATTAAAAGCTCACATAAACAGTTATATGGGGAGAAACTACAAAGCACTGGTATCCCTTGCTGCAGCTCTCTTCAATGGCTTTTTTTGTGTCCATCATCCTCTACTGCAAGAAGAAAAAGAACTAATAAAGGGAAAGAATTAAGTATACTAATTCCAACTCAGTCTGGACTTCAGCCAGTCCACCATGTAATAGCAAAAATGCTAATGTTAGCTGCAGTAATCTTCTTAAGATGATGAATAGAGACCAAAAACCTACACTAACTCTGCTGCATCTGAGAACAGCTTCTAGACTGTGCTGTTCCCAAGGTTTGCCCGTGGCATGGGGAAGAATGGGGGGAATTGCCAAAAATTACATTTTCTTTTTGATGTTCTTCCGTAATGGGATGGTTCTGAGCTGAGGAACCACTGGAGGATTCTATCTCATGACTTAAGTCCTTTGCTTTTTGTTTCTGTGGTCCCTCCTGTGAAAACCATAAATACTTCAACAAGAATTGTGACACTTTTCTCTGGCACAGCTCTGGGAAAGCTTCAAAGAGGTCCAGCAGTGAGAACAGACAATGTCCACCAGCCTTCCCACACCTGGTCCTGCTGGGCAAATGGCACAGGAATTTACACTATTTGTTTATGGATCATTAATCTCCAAACTTCTTCCCACTGGGGTCTAGAAAAATGTTGGAGTCTGGAATTATGAGAAATATTTCTTTGCATGTTTAAGAGATTTTAAGATCTCTGACAAACAGTGTTTTTAACTATTTTTCATGTAAAAAGAGCTTTTAAGCTCTGGAATGAAGCAGAGTTTTCAAGAGTGTGTATTAGATAGTAGAATAGTGTGTGGTTTTATCACAGGGTGAAAATTTTAGATATATGGGGTTTTTAGGATGTTAAGCAGGTGAAGACAAGATGGAGAAGTCCTCGTGGCTTTTGGGCTTCCTCCTTCTTCCTCATCTGCTCCATCTTCTGCTGTGAAGTGGCACATTATGGTTGGCTTAGAGTAGAGTCTAACTTTCTAACATGGACAATAGTTATTGGAGAAGTGTTATAAATACTGATTATGTGGATTGTAGTATAAATGTACAGACCACCCTGTGTGGGGGATTTGGGGTTTTGTGCTTTGGACTGACCTACAGTGAAGATCTCTGATGGTCAGAAACAGAATGTAATGATAAGAAAGAATAAACAATGAATTAGACAGAAGAGACAACTCATGGCATTTCTTTCTATCTTGGGGCTGGAGAAAAAAAACTCTGTTTACATTCTCGGGTCACAGAAAGCAGCCGGCGGAGAAAAACACACAAAAATATTTTTTATAAACCTGAGAAAAAAGCTATTTCTTTCTCTTTAATTAGACAGAGTTAGGAATTTAAACCAAAGAAGTTTGTCTGAGATGAGACCAAGTGGTGCTGATGGAGAGAAGGATTGATTGGCAAAGCCAATGTCTTGCCCTCTGCTGACAGCATCCATCACCCTTTGACAGAAAAGGTCCAAACCTCCACATCTTCCATTTGTCTTCTTACCTTCTTGGCTAAAATAAGCTAGGAATGCTTTTTTTTTTTCCTCCAGTTTCTCTACATCTTGGCCTGCCAGAGGCAGAGCTCACACCAGAGACACAGATCTCTCACCAGAGAGAGATGGAGTTTTGTTGTGAACAGATTCATTGGAAAGGTCACCAAGAGATTTCTGCCAGTGACAAATACAGCCGTCTACTTGATGAATACAATCATTAGGTGACATTAAAATACACATTTTCTGCTAGTAATTATTCTGCTGGCTGCCAGACTCAGAGGTGACTGCTTCAGGACACCAAACAGCCTTGGATCCAGCTCAGCTCTGTCTCAACATCCTTCCCTTGATGGCTTCTGTCCCCTGAGAGGTGAAAAGGAGAAGGCTGCCTGATACAAACCTGTGCTGAACAAACCTGGATAAGCCAGGATGGGGTAATTAATAAATAATTATTTATTATACAATAAATATTGTATTTATGTGCTCCCATCATTCCTCAGGATGGGCCCCAAATGCAACTGGAGGTCTGGAATACACACAGGAGTATCCACATCTTCCCTTCAAGGTACCACACCTGATAACCTACATTCAGCTCTGAAATCAAAAGCCAGAGGAATAAATAATTCTTCAGGCTTAATTAATCTCACCTCTCCCACCATTCTGTTTGGTTCTACCACACACCAAAGGATGTAGCCCAGAATTTTCTCCTAGGCTAATCCCTGTAGTCCTGAATTTTCTCCATGCCCAAATCCCTGTTTCCTGTCAGACATCTGGCTCAGATATTCTCTGCAGCTTCTGTGGGCACTATAAACTAAATTTTAGGTGTCTTATCAGTATGAAATCTTTAACTTAGGAGCTGCAGTGATAGTTACTGCTGGATTAGCACAGGCACAAAATGAATTCCAAAATCCTGCAGTAACGTGTTGTGCTCCTGGCTATTAGCCCAGGTTTTAATTAGTTTGTGCTAATGAATATATTTGTACATGTCCATCTTTTATTGGCAGCTTTTAGAGGAGTAGTAAATTGGTCACTGTGGAGTGCCAGTGTTTCACTAAAACCTAAGGAATAATTAATGCTTTCTCCACCTAGAGTCAACCAGCAGTCTCAGGGGGTTTTAGGTATAAATTAGAATGAAAGATGAGATACTCAAAATACAGTTAGAGAACTCATTCATCAACGGTGATTAAATAATGTCACTGTTAGACCCTGGAGAAGTGCTGAGAGCTGATTTCCAGCTCTGGAATACCCACACCATCTCCCAGGAGCTGCCAAAGCACCCTGCCCTATTTTTTTTCCACTGTGACTTTCAAAATGCCTTTTCCATATCCGGTGCTATCCAACTTTCTTCTGTTCTTGGAAATTCCTCCTTGGAAAACACATATTTTTCTCAGTATTTCCTATTCCTATCCTGCTGTGGGCTGGGGGAAAAATGAACCAATACTAAGAGTGCTTGGCTAAAGCAAATACTTTCATCAAATCCAGCACCCTAACAAAAATCCTCAAGCCAGAAAATATTTGTGTGTTTTCACATCTGTATGTCCACACAGAAAACAGATCTGAGAGCTGGCAAAAAGTGGTTAGGGTTAAGTCAAATCTGAATAAGGATGGAGTGGTTTGAGATGGATTTATACAAAAAATTATATGTCCATGTACAAACCAGATGTTCTGAAATACCCTGCTGAACATCCACTTAAGTACAGAGATAAACAAAAAAATCTGATGGTTTATTTTATGATATTATTTTTATTATTTTGTAATATTAATATTACCCACAAATTCCTCAGCCTTGATAGAGCCAAGCAAACTAGAAGCCTAAATCAAGTTCAGATCTGTGAACACCAGGCTCCCCAGAGAAGGTCATTCTGATAAACACAAAAAAAGTCACCAAAAAACACATTTTTCTCTGTTGAGAAGAAGCAGAGCTTTAGGTCTCTCACATGGATGTGCACCCAAAGAGCCAGACATGGAGAACTTGACCTCAAACTTATAGAGAGAGGCATAGGAGGAACCCAAGACACATGTGGGGCTGACTTTGAGACACCCCTCTCTTCCACTGGACAAGCAACCTAAGCATTTTATATAAGGTCCTGAAATACTCTGAGCATGGGGACTGAAGGTGAAGTGTGTGCTGGTTCCTGATGCAGCATCTGATTCCTTCCTGCTATTTGTTCTGGCCACCAGTTCAGCAAAGGACCACATTTTCATCATGTCTGTAACACTCCTGCTGTTCTAAATTCTGGTGCCTGCTTACACAAGGGAGCCTGATAACACCAAATTACAAGCTAATTTTGGAGCATCGAGCTAAGTGCCTGAAGACAGCTGTGTGCTACAAATTAAAATCTTAAAAATCTCCAGAAAAAAAAAATTATGATTAATCATTTACCAATTGCTAACGGAGCAGCTCTTAAGCAGGAAAGTATTTTCATTCCATTTACAAACCCAAGTCAAAAGAAAACAAAAGCCTGTGGTGCGAAGAAAAGCAGGTCTGTGTACAGTCATGTGTGTACAGTCAAAAAGAAAAGTGATGTTTCCACAACAGTAAATCCTGGTAACCACTGTTGGGCATTGATTGTGTTCCTCTTTCATTTTTCAATTCCACTAAATTAAAAAAACCATGCTGCTCAGCTATATGCACCTCTTGTAGCCTTTTAATCATCTGTTGTTAGTGTCAGGGAATGTGGAGAGATGAATCTCCAGGCTGTGCCAGTCAGCCCAGCTCCATGGATTCCCAAAATAAATATTCCAGCTCCCACATCCCATTGACTTCAATCCTGACACACCCCAAACCACCCTTGATGATGCAGGGGTTGGAGGTAACTTTCAGAGGTAACTTTAGAGGTGTTATCAAGATTATTGAGGGGCTGGCTTGAGCTGTGTCCTCCCTTTGGGTCAGCACCAGCACCCAAGCAGAACTAAAGGCTCCTGCTCCCAAGGAAACACATTTCCCAGGCAGTGCACATTTCTGGAAGCCAGCCAGTTACATGCCAGTCACAGAAAGAAGGCTCCTTCTCCCTGGTGCACAGTCAGGCAGCTCACTGATAATTACAGACTGATTTCCAGAAGAAATATGGCACTTGTCAAAGGCATCATTTCAAGTCTGTCTTTCCTCGTTAACACTTGATGGGAACTCCAGCATATTTATGACTCATCCAGAAGGCAAAACCCACCAGTATCACCACAGCTTTGTTTTATTTTGCTTAATTTAATTTTTTCTTCATTTCTAATCACTGATTTTTTTTTTCCTCCTAATGACCTTGGCTGATTTTCCAGACGGTTTCTCAGAAAGGAGCTGGGCTACCATCACCTTTCATGTGTTCAAAATGCCCACTTGAATGAGGCACCTCATGATGATTTCCTTGGGCTTCTCCTGATCTCAATACTGCAGGAATGCTGCAGTTCTACTGACTTCTCCTGCAAAGGAGCAGACTGTGAGGGACCATATAGAAATATATATAACTCCTATACATGTGTTCATCCCTCACATTTTTAGAAATGCAGCCGGATTTTTGGATGCACTCAGTTTGAGAACATCGCATCCACGCAGGCACACAAGGTTCCCAAGCTGTGTGCAGGCACTGTGTGCAAAACAAAGATCCCATAAATTAATCAAGTTGTTCTCCTGGCAAGCTGGAGAGAAAGAGG
The DNA here is from genome assembly GCA_018697195.1 of Certhia americana. Classification (NCBI taxonomy): domain Eukaryota; kingdom Metazoa; phylum Chordata; class Aves; order Passeriformes; family Certhiidae; genus Certhia; species Certhia americana. Next base: position 113,373,919 of record CM031857.1, read on the forward strand.
TGGACCAGGGCAAGAATTGTTATTGTTATCTCTATTTTTAAATACTTGGAAGACTCTGGGTTACTATGGTGGTGAGGACCATATAAGTACCTAGACAGATTCATTGGTAGCATGAATATTAAATGTGAAGACTATCCATATCAAAGGTACCAGTTAATAGAAGTTTTATATTTTGAAATAATTTCCCATTTTTTAAGTCCTAATAAAGCAGGTTTAAAAAGCTGATTTTTTTTATTCTATGCTTGTGCTGTTCTGCTCCATATTTTCTTTTCCTTATGGGACTTCTGCATTAAAAAAAGAAAAAAAAAGAAACCCAAAACATGCAAGAAAAAGCTGCATAATTAACAGTATATAGCAACATACTGACAGATATCCTTCATGTGGATAGTGCTATATTCTTTGTGTGGGAAGATGGACTTATTTGGGAGTCATGAGAGTGGTTATAAATGATATACAGAATGAAAACTTGTGGGGAATTTCAGAGCCAGGGCACAAGCCAGACTACAAGAGCACTGCTGTTAATTGATGAAACTTTAAATGCAGTCTTTTTCTTTTTTTTTTTTTTTAAAGATCCTTCTGCCTAAACTTTTAAAAAATGAAAGCTCCTCATTACCAGATGAAGTGCAGCTGTAATGCACAGCATCAAAGCCAACTTGACAGTTAACAGAAAAATAAGAACATCTACTCTTTGAGAATTATTACTTCTGTTTAGATCAGACACATTGATTAAACTCCCCCAAGAGGCTCCTCTCGATGAAACCAGATGGTCACTGCACATGGACAGGCACATGTGGGTGTAGGTGAAGTTTCAGTGCAGAAGGTGCCCACATTATCTCAAACACACATAAAAATCATCACTTTAGAAGTTTTGTTGCGGGATAAACACCAAAAATGGTTGATCAGAGAATTTTCGTGAGCAATCCTTCACTGCCATCATCACCCCAAATAAATAAGCACACAGCATCCCTCTGGAGAGGGCTCATGCTCATCCCTGGCCTCCAGAAATGGAAATTCACCTAGGAGAGGAAATAAAGTTCATGTATAATTCCCTTCTCTTCCTCTCAGCATCCTCTCCAGGGAAGATCTGTGAACAATCCCAGAGCCTTCTCATTAAAGGCTCAATCTGCCTTTAACTGAGCCCTGCTGGCTGCCTGCAGGGATGGGCACATTCCTTGGGCACACTCCTTGAGAAACACACCAGGATGGGCAAAGGAAGAGAACCAGGAGAGGACCTGAGACATTTTTGGTTTGGTTCTGAGCAAACTTTATGTGCAGCTGTCCCCAGGCAAATGCCTGAACTGAAACTCAGCACTTTCCTGCAGTGTTTTTGCCATGCCTTGAGATGGGATTCATCTAGAACTGTTCACTTGGGACTTTTTCTCCTCTCCTCTGATCCACCCTCAGCTAAGATCAGAGTGTTGAGTTCTCACAGGGTTTTTACACCTCTCTCTGAGCCTGAGTGATCTGTACATGACCGAACACAACTTATGTAACCATGCTGAGGGTTCAGACACTTTTGGGTTTAGGCTCTGTGAAGGTGTTATGGTATTTGGTGGTTGCAGACACGTCTGGGAATGTTGCTGAGACACAGACTTTTTATTTTAAGAGATGTGGGATGAGGTACAACAAATCATTCTCGTTTCACTTCCCAAATCCCCACTAGTACCAGCTAGACTGTATGAAATAGGGCAGAGTTTGGCTTTGGATGTAGGCTGAAAGTAGAATAAGAGAGACTGAATTATTGGGAGATCATATCCCTTGAAACACCACTTAAAAAGGGATGAGAGAATTTTAGAACACCACAGTGAAAAGAGACAACAAGGCAAGTTAATTTCCCTGCCAGCTCTCAACCTATCACCCAGGAAAACTCAATATTAATTACCTTCATCCAATACTCCCCATCCTAACTTCTGATTAGTGCTGTGGGGGTAAAACATCAGAGAGCAGCAGTTTGAAAGGGTTGGGTGTTTTTTTTTTTTTTTTACATTGATTCAGCAGTTGCTTGCAATACTGAATATTCATCTCTTGCCACACAAGAATGTTTTGTGGGTAAGAAAATGCAGGAGCATTGCAATGCAGCAGTTCAGGCTCTGTCTTTTCCTTGGACTAAAAAATGTGACCTTTAGGCTCGGGAAGATACAGCAAACCATGTTCCATGAGGTCCTTTGAATATTTATACAAATTACACTCATGTGTTCCCCTCCCTCCTCAGAATTGTTTTTTCCACCAGTAAGTTTATTTGTAGGGCTGTTCCCAAAAACAGCATATTTTTTACGTAGTCATTGGAGAATATTAGTGGAAAATTAATTTTGAGTTCTTAAAGAGATATTTATACTAGCCCATACTACAATAATGATCCTGGCCTCTAGCCAGGAATTGAAGCTCTATTAAGCTAAGCACTCTACATAAATAACTATGAAGATTATTATTCACTCTGTCGATCTGGCAAGATTTTTTTTTTTTTTTTAATTCCTGAATGCAGTGAGCAGAATTTCTCAAATTTTTTGAGTAGAGGGAGTGGGTGAATGGACTGCTGATAACACTGCAAGATGCTTATCCCTACACCAGGAAAGCTTACTAGAGAGAGATCTCTATTCTTCCACACAGAATTGCTTTGCAATTATTTACCCTTACCCTTAATGTTTTCTAGAATCCCTCAGACTGAACTGACTCCATTTTAGATGTAAAATATAAGAATTTACTTTATGAACTCTACTGTATATTCATCTTTTATGTAGAGGCATCCCATGGACAGGATGAAACACAGAATATTTATTCATGTATAATTTTCTGGATGCCCCAAAGCCAAGCTCATACACTGACAAGTGTTTGGGAATGAGAAGAAACTGAAAATACAACTGACCATCTTGCTGTGATTGGATTAATCCACCATGACATCTCATTCATGCAAAACCTACTCATCTTCATTTCACTCAGAGCCAGGAAGGCATAGAATTCCTCCCATGAAAACACTTATTTTGTTATCATAAATATTCATGCAACTGAATGATAGATCTCATCTTCCAAGAAAAATTATTAATACCAATTAATAATCACATGCTTTATGTACTTTGAGAAGAAAGGGCGAGATCTATTAATAGGAAAAAGAGCGTTTCTAAATTTGAAGACAGAAATAATTGGTTCTGATGCAATTGTTTCCCTGGCAGTTGTGCTGGGCTATTAAAGAGTAGATTGCATGAGAGCAGCTTGCAAATTACACCACAAGAAAAAAAAAAAAAAAAAAAAACCAACACAGGGCAATGTGAAACAGAACAAGAAGTGACAAGTGTTAACCTACAAAGGAACTTTGTGACATTGCCAAGGTCACAGAGAAGAATCACTTATTCACTAAGAATAGTCAGGGGGGGAACATTCTGTTTTCATATTTGCATCTGCAAATATGATTGTCCCAACTAATCAAACCAGGTGAGCATAAAGGAAATTACAGCTTCTTATCCCACACTGAGCTGTGTGGGAATAGTAGTGCTGTCTTCCATTTGGATTTTCTACCACAGAGAACAGAGTTATGTAACAGGTTTACAAGTTACATTTGCAGCTGCACAAATAAGCAGCTCTTGGCTTTTAGGTACACTGAGGTCCTTCAAAGAGGTTATGAGTTCCAGTGGGCTCAGATTGTTTAACTTGATCACCAATGACTGAGATAAAGGGGCAGAAGCGTCCTCAGCAAGTTTGATGATGACACACAGCTTGGAGGAGCTGATCCCATCAAGGGCTGTGCAGCCCTTCAGAGGGACCTCGACAGGTTGGAGAGATGGGCAGAGAACTGTCTGAAATTCAACCAGGGCAAAGCCAGGTCCTTCACCTGGGGGAGAATAACTCCAGGCACCAGCACAGGCTGGGGGTCACCTGCTGGAGAAGGATGTGGGAGTCCTGAGGGACACCGAGCTGTCCCTGAGCCAGCAGAGTGTCCTGGGGGCAGGAAGGCCAATGGGATCCAGGCATTCATTGGGATGAGCATTCCCAGCAGGTCAGGGGTGATCCTGCCCCTGTGCCCAGCCCTGCAGGCTCCTCTGGGGGGCTGTGTCCAGCTCTGGCTCCTCAGCACAGCAGGGACAGGAGCTGCTGGAGCTGAGGAAGGGCCTGGAGCATCTCCATGCCCAGGAGAGGCTGAGGGAGCTGGGGCTGCTCAGCCTGGAGAGGAGCCCCAGCTGACAGGGGCCCTCAGCACTGGGTGTCCCTGAATGTCCCTGTCTGTCCCAGGCTGTCCCAGTCTGTCCCTGGTGTCCCAGGGAGGGGCAGAGCAGTGCCCAGGCTCTGCTCCTGGCCCAGCAATGGCCCCAGAGCCACGGGCAGGGACTGAGCCCAGCAATTCCCCTGCACAGGAGGCACAACTTCTGCCCTGGGCAGTGCCCAGCCCTGAGCAGAGCCCAGAGAGGGGCTGGGGTCTCCTCCCTGGGATGTTCCAGAGCCCTCTGGACACAATCCTGTGCCCTGTGCTCTGGCAGCAGGAAGGTGGCACCAGATGTCCCCCTTTTTGTCCCTTCCACCCTCACCCATCCTGTGTGTGCAGCAGAGCAGTCCCTGCTGCTGAAGGGAGATTTGCTGCCACTGCTGCTGTGGGGGTAGGAATTAAACACAATTAAGGATAGACTGTCCCTGCCCAAGGAAGGTCAAACAAGAACATGCATTTGTGTCTACCCAAACCATCCCTATAAAAGGAATCCTCAGAGAATAAATTTCCCTGAGTGTTGCATGGTGACAGCAAGGCCATACATGTCTTCAAAGAGGGACACTGCTGATTGCCATGGTCATTATTTTATTTTCTTCAGCTTCAACCTAACCTAGAGGCGAGCCCAAAATTCATTTTCTACTGCAATGCATGAACAAAGCTCGACCCCACAGTGTCTCACTGTGCGAATCAAACCCTGAGAAAAGCCAAGCATCTTTATTTGTTGTCTGAGCCAGTTTTCAGCAGCTTTTCCTGATCTGTAAACAAGAGCAAAGACAGCAACCAAACCAGTTTGCCTTTGCAAGCATTGTCAGAGCATGATTTTTCATAAGATGAAAGAGTTTGTTGTTTCTCCACCCTCTCCCCTTTTCAACAAGACGGAAACAAGAGGGAAAGTTTCCTTTTGACAGGGAAACAAACACTAGAAGAAGAGACTAATAACATTTAAGACATGGACATATTGCAGACTTCTGGCCAGAAAAACATGGAACAGAGGATTTATATTGTGTGTGTAGGTTTACAGCACACCCCAATTTTCAGAGCAATAAATCATTGCTTGAGTTCTAACCACACAGAGCTAATAAGGACAAAGAGTTACACATTTCTGCTTCTTTGATTTAGCATTCAATCTCAGGTTCAAAGTTCTGATTCTGCTTTATTTTTATGCAAGCATGTGGGCTGGGGAGATCAGAGGACTCTATTCCGTCTCCCCTGCTGCTCCTGTGTTTTATGTAGGTGACAGCTTTTCTGCTATAATTTCATTACAAAAAATAATTGGTATCTTTTTGCCCAAGATTAACTGTGCATCTCTCTGTGTCTGCTATACATAAAATTATGCTACAACTAGAACCATATACATTTTTGAATTAATGACGCAGCCCTTGCTCACTCAAAATCCCCGCTAAGAAAAAAAAATTGCTTTTAAAAAGGCTACAGGATCAGTAAATCTAAGCTAAACTTGACAACAGGACTTTTATTTTATTCAGGAAGAAATTTTTATTTGGGAAAGAAATTCAAGGCAAATGAACTGAGTTCAGAATGTGCTCGAAGAGAAAAGGGGAAAAACATGCTCCCTATGCTGCCTGAATGGCTGACATAATTTTGCTTGGTTTCCTTCCCTGTTAACTTGAAAATGCAAATTGCTTTGCTGTCAGGGTACATTTGTTCCCACTAATTCAAGACACTATAACAAGCCAAAATATTTATTTGCTTTTTTTTTTTTTTTCCCCACTCCAATTTGTGCTTTAACATAGTGGGAGCATCATCTATGGATTTCATTTACTGAAACGTTATGCAAACAGCCCTTACGGGAAAGTCACCTCCCTGTAATAGGAAAACTATCCATAAAGAAGCCTCTTAATGCTCTAGGATGTGTTGCCTCATAGGGCCCAAAAATTCTACTCTAACCAACACTTAAAAGGCCAAAACAATATACAAAATAACTGCTCAAATGACCCATTGGAAAAGCTTTGGCTTTTCAGAGAAGGGATCTGGATCTTTCCTGCTCTTCAGGGGATGGGATGGACACAGAAAATGTTCTTCTAATTAGAACTGGATGAGCAAACAGAAGCAGAGAGCACATTTTATAGTTCAATCCTCTTTGTGACGCTGCTTCTTTTTCAGCTGGGTATATTAAAAGAAATAAAATATTTTTAATATTTTCTTTTGAAAGATGTTTCTGATGGGAACCATTTTTTAATCAATTATTACTTGTGCATAAAGCATTTCTGCTCCTGTAAGAAATAAAATGAGATTACTGTTTTCATGAAAATTCAGTTTTGCATTCCTCTGGGAAAAAAAAATCAACATTTTTTAATTAGAATTGTTTGTGCCACTTAAAGGGCTGAAATTGATCTCTACAAAGGTCTGAAAAAGCCCAATGAGTCACCCCTTGGAGGAATGGAGATGAGTCCAGATGAGACCAGTCACTCCTCTGGTCCTTCCATGAGAGCTGCTCCATCCATAGATTCTCTCTAGCAATACTCAAATGAGCTCTAAGCAAGTGGATTTTAACTTTGCTATCTTAGTTCTTGGCCTAAAATTAGGTAGGAATAATCAAACTACAGAAACTCTTATGAGCACATCCTTTGAAACTTTCCTTCTCTTCACCTTCATTCATGGAGCAGCTTATAATAGCTCACCTTTTTTTGGTGTCTGTTTCACCAGGATCTTGGTGAAAAGATACATCAGAGCAGATCTAATCTTGGTTTAGCTCCATTTGTGTCTGCTCTGATTTCTGTGAAGTCCTTAGGTTTACCACAGTACACACTCAGAAAAGAGGCTCTACTTTAGCAAAGGGTTTAAACACACAAAAAAAGAAAATAAACCCACTGAAGCCCTTCCAGTTTCTCAAACACAATCAAAAGATAAGTTATGACACCAAAGCCTTCAATACAGGCATCTGTCATTACATTAAAAAGTATTTTGGCTCCATTTTACTCAGTGTTCTCCATCCAGAAATAAAGTCAACCCTTACCATTCTCCCCAGACGTCTTGTCTTTCCCATTTGTAGCCCCGGTTCCTTGTCTCTGTTAGGGGGGACAAAAAACACAAAACAAGAGGTTAGAACACACTTGAACATGCATTTCCCCCTTGGAATTCCTGGTAACTACAGCCTGATTTTTTGTCAAGACATTGGATAATCCATTCATCCTCATGCAACGCTGCTTTGAGATACTGCCAGTGAAGCAGGAATGCTTAACTCCATTTCAAGGTTGGACTCTATGATGCTGGAGTTCTTTTCCAATATAAAAGACTCTGGTTTAGGTCCAGCTGCATCACTCCTTGTTCCCCTGGATGTAATTATCACGATGAATGATATGTGTGTGTTTAATCAGGTTCCCAGCAGTACAAGGGTAGGAGTTAAACTGCAGCATTTCATTTCTTCAGCTCCCTGCTGTGCCTCCCCTTCCATGGCTCAGGACTACAGGGAAGTCATAAAGTTTTGCAGGGACAAAATTATAAGGGTCAAAGCCCAGCCTGAAGTTAATTTGGACAATGCCATAAAAAAAGACACAATAACAATGTTCCCTAAAAATACATTAGCAACGAAAGGAGAGGCTAAGGAGGATCTCCAGGCCTCATTTTGGCTAGAAGATTCATTTTCTGCTTAGGCCACAAGAGAAGATGGAATTTCCCACTCTAATTCACTTTGTCCAAAGAATAGCTTGCTGAATTTCCATGAAAAAGAACTGATTTGGATCACTCTGCCAAGTGACAGGTGGCAAACACCAGGGTAGTCGGAACATTCACAGTGGCAGAGGACCAGAGTGGTTACAATAGTAGAGAACTTCCCAGCTTAGGAATGGTCACTCTCTGAAAATTATTCTCCATCCCCCAGAAAAAGCATCTCAGGGTGGATTAAGGTATTTAAAGAGTATGGCAAAACTAACATTTCTTATGCAAAACTATTCAGGCTGGTGTGTGTTACTGAAATAGAACTAAAGAAATCATCCCCTAGGGTTGTACATGTAAAAACCCTGGAATAATAAACTCAGGGAATCAATCTCAGCCATCAGAGGCAGCACATCCTCAAGCACCAGGGAAGTGAAAAGGTACAGGAGCACTGCAAACCAAACGGTTTCTAACATCTGGACAATCATGTGGATTCTCCCATGAAAATTCAAACAGCCAAATTTATCTGAAGGCATTTTCTCTAAAATTTTTGGTTAAAACCTTCTCTGCTTTTGTTTCTGTCTTTTGCCTTCCCAAGCAGTGATATTTCCAAGGTATATTTTGTATATAGACAATCATAAGGTAAGTACAAAACCTTAATTTGTGCTCTTAGCGCTGACATGGAAAATGGAAATATATTTTTTTTTTTCTCCCTGGAGCCTCAGAACCAAGGCAAAAAAATTGGCCAATAACAGAGAATGGGATTCTAAAGGGATAAACACCTTTGACAAAGGCATAAGTTATCAACAGCCAAAAATCAATACATCCACCCAACAACCAGTTTTGCTTCGTGCCTTTATTTAAAGTCTGGTTAATGTTTCAACGCTAAACAGCACTTTAAAGTACAAAATACCTTATTTTTCCTATCAATAAAAAGGTACCTATATTTCTTTTTCTCCCCCTGTATATTTTTAAATGCTTTTTCCAGTTGTCTTATTTCCTGAGCATTTCAGGCTGTGCTACTTAAGCTTTATGAAAGCTTCTCTTTCCTCCCTAGGCTATACCTGTCAGGTTCAGTCTGCTTATGATGGAGTGCTGGAATATGGATTCACACATTTATTTCATGTCTCGAGATTTCCCCTCGGGGAGAGCAGAATGTTGTCAAAGAAAAAAGAATAAAAACTTGGGTTTGGTAAATTAAAGTTTTTCTATTCATGAGGTCACGGTATTTTTCTTTAAGTCTGAAATCAGTTGCAATATTCTGCAGCCATTTGTTTTGATTGGTGACCACTGGACTTAAACAGAAAGAAACCTGAAAGTCTGCCAAACCAGCTTCTGAGAGCTTTTCCATGAGTTATAGATGTTATTTTGATCTATAAGCCCTGTGCTGTCTTCCAAATGACTGCAATGGATTTGAAAGTGAGAATCAGCTTCTCATTAACAAGGCACTGAAACTCAGGAAAAAGCCAGGTGCAATGGGATCCTCCTCCTGCAAAGCCTTTCGTCTTTTATTTCAATACATTCAGTGGACCTACTTTTCAAAACATTTTCAAGGTGTTGATATTATTAGCAGCTGGAGTTTCTTTCTTCTTTCATCATCTTTCATCATGCTACTGCAGGTTGCAGAACAAAGCTGAGCTTTTTAATGTGGTTCAGAGCAAAAGGGGACTAAACACGAGGAGGAGTTACTGGGGGTATTTTCAAGAAACAATGGATGAAATGCTGGTATAGCAGATATTGTCCATAGATAAAATAGATGAAATTAAAATCACTGAAATACAAGAAAAGCAGTATTATTTTCTGGGATCTGACAGGCTGAACAGCCTTTCCTCACAAGAGAGGATTCCCATCCCCTATAACTTGCAGCCAGCTCCCTTCATTCAGAGATTGCTTCTGGAATTCCACAGCATCTTTGAAGGCAAGCACCAGAACAGAAACATTGGATCAACTTTCCACCTTGCATAAAGAAACATCAGAGCTAAAATGAACATGAGTGCAGACCCATAACGATTATACAGTAAAACATGATAAACAGTTTTGTTGCTATGTTGCGTAGGAGGAAACAGAGTTTATGACTGCTTCGGGCTATATGAATTTTTAACTCAGTGGTTTTACAAAACACCAAAGACACATAATTAAAAATGTCTCCAAAAATCAAAGTGATTCCCAATTTGTCAGCAGAGGAAGTTAAAAAGACTTCTGCCATATGCTCAAAATCCCAGTAAGAGAAGAACAGGTTTGCTTTCCTGTTAAACTCTCACAGCTATATGCAGAGGCCAGTTAATGTGGTATGAAAATCTGTACTAAATTAGTCCCCAAGGCAACCAAACTAGGGTCAAAAGTGAACTTGTAGCCACGAGGACATTTCAAGAAGAATGTTAAATTACTGCAGCAGCTTTTCTACTCATTCTTCTAGCCCCTGCTGCACCCCCGAGCCTAATTTTTGCCTTTAATCTTACATTCTGTTCTTGTCTTGAAATAGCCTGACCTTTTCAGCAATGCTTTTAATTAGCACCTCAGTGTTAGGGATTGCAGACAGGTGTTGATTAGAGAATTTTTGGGGGCAGAAGGGTTGTTTGTTGTATGGTGAGCACAGAAAGTCCAAGATCAGGGACATGAAACTGCCAGAACGTTCTGACAAATAGGCTCTTTCAGATAATAACATCATGCTGATGCTTCGCCTCAGTGCAGGGTCAACCAGGTACAGAGGGCTGTATCCCAGGAAAGCAGTGGCTACAGACTTTCAACAGGATGTGTTTCAACATAAAAGAACTGAAAAAAGATCCAAGAGTGGAATTAAAAAGAATAGAAACAGGTGGAAAGTTTCAGTAAAGTGGACAGCAAAAAAAGTCAGCATGGACTGACAGGGGTGACACATATGAAATGTTATTTAGGATGATCTATATTGGCAAGGAGAACAGAAGGGGAATTTGTGCATATCCTAAGCGTTGTTTTGATAGCCTAAGGTGTGACAAAAGGAAATACATGTGGGTACTAAGCAACACAAAGAAGCTCTGGCTTTGCCAGCACTGTGCCAAGCAAGCCTTCCCTCTGCATCATCATCCATTCTCCACACAAAGATTTCTCTTTAAGTAACATAAATTGAATCCAACTAAACTATTTCATAAGGACCTTATTTTTTTATAGTATTCTGCTTTAATTAAAAAAAAACCCAAAAAAAATACCCACACTCAGTTGTTTCAGCCTTGATGTGAAAAAAAGTACTGAAAAAAATACATTGCAAAGATTTATGAAGTTTATTATCTTTCTGTAAATAAAAATGTCACTGAAAATATCTGCTTAGGGACTTGTGGTGTTTTCCAAGGAAGGAAAGCTTCCCAATAACAGAATGATCAGGAGATACATCAGAATCTAAAAGAAGATCCAAAATTTAAGTAGGGGTAAGAAGCAAGCAGCTATGACTTGAGATGAGTGGCTAGACTCTGCAGAATTTGGGATTTCAATATGATCTTTTAGGTTAAGTTCTCCTTTACTGGAGATTTCTGTGTCATTACGTCTTTCCAACGTCATGTACCGACCTGAAACTATGACACTCAGCATTTCACACTTTGAAGTGTGAAAAACATTAGTCTTAGCCCCAACACGGTAATAATTTGGTCTACAAACGGAAAAAATTAATCACAATGCTTAAAATAAAAATTAAGAGCAGGAAAAATTATGTTGCTGTGACAAAAAGATCTTAGTTGCTGAAGCTGCAAAGCATTCCTGGCCTCCAAGTAATGGGACTAGAATTTCAGCACCACTGTATTTTTTGGAATTATATCTCAGAAAGCATGGAAATGAACAGCTTGGAGAGATAAAGCGCACTGCTGGAGAGCCAGGCACAACTTCCATCATTTCACTCATTTCCTTCTAATTATTTCTTCTCCATACTGGTCTGCAGCACAGACAGATGGCAAATCCCAAACCAACTCTGTGACGTACAGGTTCACTCACATCAGTCACCTAAAGAACATCTGCAGACAGAGCTGAAGAAGCCCCAACAGGAGTTTGGATAAAGCAATAAAAATTGCACAAGACATAACACAAATAAACCTTTCTCACTCCTCTACTTGGGCCTCCTTTACAAGTTCCCCCACTCTTCTGCACATTTTTATAGATGTGGTACTGAATATTTATGAGCTCAAAGTGTCCTTCAAAGGCCACATTTAATGGAACTGCACCAGGTACAGAACACCTAGCCAAGATTTTGTCGGAATGATGGATAAATCTGATAATGTGTCTGTTACTTCTGTCTTACCCATCATTGTGAGAAATCGCAGACCGCATTTCCTGAGCAGCCTGACAGAAAGAAAAATTATTTATCAACTTATACTTCCTCACCTATGTATCCCCCTCTTCCCTGCAAGATCCTCTACTCCAAGGGAGTTTTCCACAGTCAGTTTTCTGCCTGTTCTGCTTCTCCAGGGCAGCACGATGTTGCCAGAGCAAGAGCACCAGAATCCATCTTTCCATACTGGCTGTCAAAAGCTAAATGATCCCTGGCACTTTGACAATTCCTGTAATTATCCTCATGGGTCAGACAGTTTTCTACTTGACTGGGCTCCTGATTGTCCCTAATTTTATTAAGGCTTTCCTACAGCTATTTTAATAAATTTAAACTATGCAGGTGGGCTGAGATGAGCCGATGGGATTCAAAGTGCAGTGGCTCCAAGCTGACAGAGAGACAGTGGTTTTGGGGACTTTTTTAGTCACTGAAGAGACGTGGTTAGGCACACGAATGCCCACTGTCATCCTGGAAAGCACAGTATTAACTCTCCAAAATTAGCAAGTCTCTGGTAACTACAAATGCTGTTTGCAGTGTAGCCATTGCCCATGGGGAACACGCATTTTTATTTACATGGCTACACAAAATGGACACAGAGTGCTTAATCACACGGTTGCTCATCGGCTTAGAGCACTTACTTCAATTTAGGAGGTGTGATTTGATCATTTTTGTCCAGACAGAACTTCAGGCTTGAGCTAAATGCTCAGAACAGGCACTTCTGAGTGTACACAGACAGTAGGAGGTCCTTCAGCACACTTAGAACCATGGAATGGTTTGGGTTGGAGGGGACCTTAAACATCATCCAGTGCCACCCCTGCCATGGCAGGGACCCCTCCCACTGTCCCAGGCTGCTCCAGCCCCAATGTCCAACCTGGCCTGGGACACTGCCAGGGATCCAGGGGCAGCCACAGCTGCTCTGGGCACCCTGTGCCAGGGCCTCCCCATGCCCACAGGGAACAATTCCTGCCCAAAATCCCACCTAACCCCACTGTCTGTCAGTTTGAATCCATTCCCCCTTGTCCTGTCCCTGCATCCCTTGGGAATTGTCTCTCTCCACCTTTCCTGGGGCTCCTTCAGGCCCTGCAAGGCCACCCTGAGCTCAGCCCAAAGCTTCTCCTGTGCAGCTGAACAATGCCAGCTGTGCCAGCCTTTCCTGCCAGCAGAGCTGCTCCATCCTCTGCTCATCCTGCTGCCTCCTCTGGGCTCTCTGCAGCAGCTCCAGCTCCTCCCTGTGCTGGGACCAGGGCTGGGGCAGCTCCCAAGATAAATTAGGAGGCATCTGATGAAAATGGCAGAGGGAATCACTGTCTGGGATAGAGGAACCTACTTACAGTGGTGATTTTAAATATTCTAATAGCACAGAAAAGAACTTTAGCTGTGCCCCACTTTTGCCAATGCTGGGCTGTAATTTATAAATCAGCACAGCGAGAACCTGCTGATTTTGTATTCAGATTCCATATAATGTTCTAAACGGAATATTTACACCAACACCAAATGTAATCAATGTAATTAGCACAAACAGTAGCTTGCTTAATATTTAGGTTATTAGCATATTTTGAATTAAAACATTATTTCTCCAAAGACATTGTAATCACAATTTTTAATTTTTTTTTTTTTTTCAGAGGCAGGGATTAATGGAATCTTTGAAGTTAATTTTGAAAGCAGCTGCAAGAATGTATTTCCCAAATCCTGTTAATTACCATGCCAGCCATGAGAAGTAATCCCTTTTTTTTTTTTCCTGCAGGAAATGGAAGATTTGATCCAGCATGATTTATTTACAGGGCTAACTCAGACATGGACAAGGAATTGTCTTCAACTCAGCAGAATTACTTTTATGAGTGGAACTGGAACCTCAGTGTGGTAATGTGGAATTTCCCTAAATTATGTGCTGGGTTTTGTTTAACAAAGGGCAAAGAGAATAAAATCAAATACAAAAACCTTCTCACACCACTTGCCAAAAAGTGACCTCAATCCTCCTTTGGACATGGGGGATACAGCCCATATCCCAATTACACTGAGGTCTCCTCTTAATCCATCCCCAAGGTGACCCAAGAGGAATATTTCAATTACATAAAAACTGATTAAGCTAAACAGCATAAATAAAACTGACTGTGGTTCTTCTGGTTTTTCTCCTATTATTTCCTATCTATTGGTAGCATCAGACCTGGCATTACAGTTCCAAACAGGGCATTTTTGGGCAGGAAACCTGCCTTAAGAACTCCTACTTCCCATTAGAGTCCAATCCAGCCACACCTTCCCATCCCCAAGGTCTCATTTCTTTGGAAACAATTGTTTGCAAGGTCACACGGAAAATAGGAGCACTAAAATTATTCAAGTTAAAAATAACCCTTCAGCAGAGCTGTGTTGAAAACAATCATTGAAATGATCCAGCTAAAAAAAGAAATACATATTTCAACTGTTTCTGTTGATCATTTCAGTAGTTGATGTCTCTGATCCACAAACAGTTGTACCAGGGCAACCTAAATTATCAGCCTTGGTTCCCTGTGTGGGAAATACAGGCAGGGAATCTGAATAGGAACAGCTGATTAGGGAGAGTGGGTTTGTAGCAAAAAATTTACTTTATATTTTGTTCTTCCAAGCGCTTCTAAAGTTTT
>CM031857.1:113389025-113442478 GCA_018697195.1 Certhia americana
TTTTTTTTTTTCAGAGGCAGGGATTAATGGAATCTTTGAAGTTAATTTTGAAAGCAGCTGCAAGAATGTATTTCCCAAATCCTGTTAATTACCATGCCAGCCATGAGAAGTAATCCCTTTTTTTTTTTTCCTGCAGGAAATGGAAGATTTGATCCAGCATGATTTATTTACAGGGCTAACTCAGACATGGACAAGGAATTGTCTTCAACTCAGCAGAATTACTTTTATGAGTGGAACTGGAACCTCAGTGTGGTAATGTGGAATTTCCCTAAATTATGTGCTGGGTTTTGTTTAAGAAAGGGCAAAGAGAATAAAATCAAATACAAAAACCTTCTCACACCACTTGCCAAAAAGTGACCTCAATCCTCCTTTGGACATGGGTGATACAGCCCATATCCCAATTACACTGAGGTCTCCTCTTAATCCATCCCCAAGGTGACCCAAGAGGAATATTTCAATTACATAAAAACTGATTAAGCTAAACAGCATAAATAAAACTGACTGTGGTTCTTCTGGTTTTTCTCCTATTATTTCCTATCTATTGGTAGCATCAGACCTGGCATTACAGTTCCAAACAGGGCATTTTTGGGCAGGAAACCTGCCTTAAGAACTCCTACTTCCCATTAGAGTCCAATCCAGCCACACCTTCCCATCCCCAAGGTCTCATTTCTTTGGAAACAATTGTTTGCAAGGTCACACGGAAAATAGGAGCACTAAAATTATTCAAGTTAAAAATAACCCTTCAGCAGAGCTGTGTTGAAAACAATCATTGAAATGATCCAGCTAAAAAAAGAAATACATATTTCAACTGTTTCTGTTGATCATTTCAGTAGTTGATGTCTCTGATCCACAAACAGTTGTACCAGGGCAACCTAAATTATCAGCCTTGGTTCCCTGTGTGGGAAATACAGGCAGGGAATCTGAATAGGAACAGCTGATTAGGGAGAGTGGGTTTGTAGCAAAAAATTTACTTTATATTTTGTTCTTCCAAGCGCTTCTAAAGTTTTGGGTAGTGCAATTTGCTGAGCTCTAAACCCAGCTGTAATTGAGTTAGAGGTTGTCTTCAAGGGCCAGCTTGGATTATTCACAGCAAAAATCGGCACTGAAAAATTGCTTCATCTCTGATTATATTGGCCATCATTATTAAAACAGGCTGCTTCTTCCCAGACTGCAAAAATTCAGGTGGTTGTTTTGTTGGCATGTTTTTATTTCCAGCTGTACAATTAAAAAAAAAAAAAAAAAAAAAAATCTGTTTTTATTTCCCTGCTGTTTCCCTACATACTTCAGAGGTAAACAGGTATTATCACAGTCAGTTAGACTGCTCTAGAAACTGAGCCAGCCAGGATTTTCCAAAAATATTAATTATGGCAGTTTCAAGCCACCACGCGAAGGAACTTTCTGCCTTGAGCCTCGGGCAGAGCTTTTGATTTTCAAGACAAGAGCAAGACCAAGTGGCAGGGATGTTTCTGCATCACTTACTCCATCACTGCTCCACCCAGCCCGGGCAGCCCCTCTGGTTCCAGGGAGTGACTTGGAGCAGCCCCCCAGCCATCTGCTGGGCTGACAGAAACTTCTCCAGGGGCATTCCAGCAGCAGGGAATCACCAGACTGTGAGTGTGCCACAGCCTTGCCCAGGGGCACGATGCAAACCTGGCACCCCTGGCTCTGTGCCACAGGCACAGCACTGACAGGAGGACCCAGGATGGGGTGCTGGAGCTGCCCTTGATGTGGGGGCATCACTCAACAGAGGATTTGTCCAGCATTGTTCCAATCTGGATCAGGAATGACCCGCTGAGAGCTTTAGGGGAGCTGCTTTGTAAAGGGGGGGGAATGTGGTTCAGAGCAGAGCTCTTGGCACTGGGAGTTAAAACCACAGCCAAGGGATTAGAAACAACCCTGCCACAGTGAAAGGAAAATGGGCAGGGTGAGGCACAAGGTCACCTTGATGGCCAGGAATCAGGGACAGCGATCAAATAAACTCGTATGTAGCAAGCAGAAGACAAGTCAGGTCACTGACTCTGTCCAAGAGATAGAAAGAAATTTGGGATTTCCACAAATCAGAAACTTGAGGATTCTGCAGCTGCTCCGAGAAATTGCTGTTGCTATCCATTTCATTGCTAACAGCAGCAGAGAAGATAAGAAAGCAATTTTCAAAGAAAAGCTGTAAGAGATCTCAGGTTCCCGGGCTCCAGCAGAGACAAACCAGGTTACCTGCCCTAAGACTAAATCCATCCCTGTAAAGGTGGTGAGGCCCTGGCCTTGGTTGGCCAGAGCAGCTGTGGATACCCCTGGATCCCTGGAAGTGTCCAAGGCCAAGTGGGATGGGGCTTGGATCAACCTGGGGCAGTGGAAGGTGTCCCTGCCCATGGCAGGGTTGGAATGAGAAGATCTTCAAGGTCTTTTCCAACCCAAACCATTCTGTGATTCTATAAACTGTTTTCCAATTCAAGTTCAATGAAAACTTGCAAGTTTCTCCACGTAGTCCTTTTTTATTCCTTCTGTCTTCAGTCACACATTATGAACAAGGCTCCATTCTGCACTCTGTGCCTTGCATATGAAGCAAAAAAGAAAACATTATGCATCTAAATATTTACACCTCATTCACACATGAACACTGCAAAACATCCTGCAATGCCATTAAAAATGGCCCTTAGGTGCTCCTACAAGGAAAGGCTATTGCCAAAAGGCATGGTCTCCCATACTTATCATGTGACTAGAGAGAAAAGAGGTTCCTTAGAAGTTCCACACAGAAAGCAGATTTAGATCCAGCTGTGCTCCCTGACACACTGCAGTCAGACAAAAATATCTATTAACAACTCACATGGCATGACTGCAAAAGCTATTGCTAGAATTCAGGTAATTTGCAATTTCGGTTCTCTGCAATTCATGACATTAAGGTAGAACCTTTGCTACCAAAGTTCCCACACCTGCAGATCCACCCCCTAAGTCCAATTCCAGGATGGAAGCGCACAAAGCTTTTGATCCACACAAGGAATACAAAGCAATGCTCAGAATAAAAGCCCTGGGAGAAAGAGAGGATCTCCTGTAATCTATCCTAAGATGTTCATTCAGCTTGCTCTGGGTGTTAGTGCTCTCCAGTAGCTTGCAAAATATGCTGAAGGAAAGAAGTGATAACTAGCCAAGTCTGACTGGCAAATTAAAATTGGCATCAAGCTGGCCTGCCTTAGGCATTTGGCTGCCCTGCTTAAACTGCAGCACATGTGTGCTGGCACATGAACCCTCAAGTGTGCCAAGCCAACAATATGTTTGCTCTCTTCCAGGGGTGTGTGTCTGTCAGCTCTGACTGGAGCAGTGATATGTGTGAAGCAGCCATGAAGCCACATGGCTCATTTTCCCCCCTCTCCATGTCATCTGCCTGCCCAGCCATCCTTCCTCCTCCTTCCTGCCTTCCCATCAACTTAATGTTTCTCATTTCTGGCAGTTTATCTTCTGCCTCCCTCAACCTCACATTTTACAAGTATACTCTTTTGGAATGCCAAGAAACAGATTTCCATGTCATTCAGATTTCCTCCTGGAACACTGCAAGAAAAAGTTCAAATAGAAGTCATCCTTCAGAGTATTTCCATTAGTGTTAGAATTATGTGCTTTAGAGTCAACATGCAGGGTATTCAGTATTTTAATACAAGAATAATTTAATGCTAGTTATTACAAAGAGAAGCCTATTTCTTCAAGGAAAAAAGAGAAAGCAAGATCCCCAAGAGATAAAAGAACCCCATTTCTTGAAACATTAAGGCTAGAGAAGGAAAATCACTAAAAATTCAAATGAAGAACACACAATTTTTATGAGGATTATTCTTCTGCCTCTGTATCTCTTACCAAAATTCAGACTTTAGCCTTCTAAAATGTGCTTTCATGTTTATCTAGGCATTATACCCTGATACTCACCTGGTCAAACCAACCTCACCCTATTTCCTGGTGAGGCAAGCATTTCTTGGGAAAATGCTATGATATCTGTGAAAACCATTCTCACAAATCACTGGTCTTCTTCTTGTCCTGAGTGTCACTAGGAGAAGGTCTAATATCATCAAAATCCTCAAGAAATCACTTTTGTCCTCAGATCTATTAATTTTTGCTTCTCCTGCTGTTACACACTCGCATTTTAAGGAAAAGGCTGTTGAGATCAGGGTAACAAAGCTGATTTTGTTGGTCACATGGAGATGCAGATCATCCCCAGATATCAGCAATGGGTGCTGTCAGCTTCCCAACACTCTGCCCAGGGATTTGGAAGCTGTGCAGACCCAAAGTCTTCTTTCAAGATCTCTTCCACCCCCTGATTCACTTCAGAAGAGCCTGTGAACTCTTCAAGCCGATTTAGCAGGACATGGCTTTGTCTCATTTCCAGGGTCAGCCCTGGCATTCCTGAACTGTGCTCCATCATTCCCAGAAAAAGTGCACCTGAAATCCCTACAAACCCATCCACACCAGTGTGTGCAGCCAGCCAGGATCCCCAAAGGGATCTCTCACTTTTAGGAGACTCCTGTTGGGCAGTGATCCACTGTGACCTTCCACAACCCTGCTCACTCCTTCCAAATTTAAACCCCCATAACCTGACCACATTGCAGGTTTCTCTGATTCTACTGCTGCAGCTTTCCACTTTTTTTCCCCACCAAGAACCCAACTGCCAGCCATGGAACATCAGGTAAGGCTAGTGACAAAGCAGCTCACACTTTTCTGTCAGGCATTTGGACACTCAGACTCAATGTTAAAGATATTAAATACACACCTCAAAACTTTTTGGCAGAGCTAGAGTCTGTTTCCAAGATCTGATGCCCTCCTACCTGAAGCCACCCTCTCACCAGCTTCTTGTCTCAATCCAGGCATCTGAGGTCTCCAAGGTCAGACAGAAAGACACCAGACTTTGCAAGATTTTTTGCTTTCTTCTTTTTCCTTTTGTTTCTTACTTTCATCTCTCACAAAAGAGCTCTCTAACATCATTCTGTCTACTGTTACAGCACTCACAGTGTCAGCTACACCACTGGTGAAGGTCACATTTCATGCACTCTAGACTAAGGTGATAATCCAAGAACATTCAGTGTCTATAAGGTAATACTTTTCTCTTTAAGAGGAAAGACAGTTCAGCTGTAACTAATATTCAAGTCATGCAGGCAGATGATTCTCATTTCTTCTCTGACTAAACTTGTGCTTCTCCCTCCAAATTCCACGTTAGTGCATAAATAAGGTTTTATCCCTCTTGGTATGAATTGATGAGATGAGACAGCAACAGCCAAAGACCTGCTCTGTGTGACACTTGCCCAATTTACCTCTAAGTAGACTTAGTGTGGTCCCTGAGGAAGCAGACATGGAGAGTGGGGATAAACTGTGACCCCAAATCCTGTCACTTATTATGTTTCACAACTGATTTCCTTTGCAGTTGTTTGCCATTTATTTTCCTAGTAAGACAAATGTATATAGTCTGTCTTCCACACATTTTTATAAGAGAACTACAGATTGGTTTTCTGAATTAAAATTAGAGGACAAAGTTAAAAAGGGATTATTTATGATTTGACCTAGTTTATAGGTACCTACCATATTTTTTTTATTTATTTATTATAAACCCAATATCCAAACAACTGAAGAAACAGATCTTTCCTTAGAAAGAGGGGAAATATATGTTTTCCATCTTCTTGGGAAGATCCTGTGCCTTGCAGAGAATGTGGTACATGGCTTAGGGAATTAAAGACTGTTGCAAGTGAGAGGCTGAAGGAGGGCATTGCTTTCCCTCTGCTGCTTTCTCCCATCTTCTTCAGCCAAGGGGGTATCTCAGGATTTAAACACTCAATATTTAGCCCACTCTGTTACAAGCTCATCCATAGCAGAGTTAGAGGCAAAACATGCAAACAGATTTTTTCCAAGCCATCCGTACAAAAAACTGAGAGACAAGAGCAAATGGAAATTTTCAATTTGGAAATTGAATATTTTATTCAAATTTTTTAAAACATGGAACAACAAAACAACAACAAACCCAGAAACCTTTAATGGAAATTCCACCACTGTTCCTGCTGAAGTTAACTGCTACTTTACACCACATTTCACCACTAGCATGATCTAGATGATGTAATAACTGTTGGATGACAACTCCTATAAGCTTGCCAATTCATTACAAATTTAAGGATACTGGACTAAAAACTAATATTCCTTTGCAAGTTGAAATTATATTGTATTGCCAAGTCCTGCAGCATGAAGGTTGGAGTAAGTTATTCTTTTACAAGGAAACATGATATTGAAGCACACTATTAAAGCTAAATGTCCATTTTTAGAGTGTGTTGCCTGAATCTCTTGGCATTCTATACATGGCAAGAAAACCCATGAGCTTCTGCCAGTGTCATCAAATTAAGATCAATTTCCAACATCACTTCTAAGCGCTATTTTAGAAGATGCTTGATCCCACTGAAACCACACTGATGGAAAGAGTAGGCAAAGTGACAGATGTAAAACTTATTGTTCTCCCTTCTTCCTCCTCTTTTGAGCTGCAATTTACCACTCAGCTAATAAATAGATGTGAGTTAAAATTAAAAACTGATGTTCATGTGCTTATCGATCCCACCCCCATCCTGTAACAGCTGCAGAATTTCCTCCTCCTCTCTGCCACGTTCTTGCTGGGGTTTTTAGAGCTGGTTTTGTACCTACTGTGGGCATGAGGCAAATAATTAACAATTGGGGTCATAGCAATATCTGAGAAATGCAACCAGAAGGGGTCCCCCTAAGGTGAGGGGCTGGTTCAGACACTTGCCAGGGCTGGAAACACCAGAGCAGAGAACAGGAGCTCCTCTAAATAAATATGGTATGTTGTTCCCTTAAAAGCACCAATTCTTTGATTTAGTGCCATCAGGATTATGGTTGTATAATCTTCACTTGTGTTTATGTGGTTCCAAGATGCTAAATACCAATTTCAATGGAATTGTTTCAAGTGAAATCAGGAGAACAATCCAGGAAAGAACCCCAGTTTTACCATTTGACCACCTGAAGCAGACACAGTTTCAGCCAAAACCCTCCACTTACACCTAACATTTTACACATTCCCTTGTCTTTCTCCAACAGCCTCCTGCTGAACACTCCTGTCCAGAGGGATAGGAACATGTTTCTGGTTCTCCCTCATCTCTGAGAGAAAAAGGCACTCTCTCCAAGTCTTCCTGCTGTGGGGCATGCCCAAACCAGGGGGTTATCACTCGTCTGGAAAGCAGAGGCTGCCTTGCTGATGGGTGTCTTACAAACACACCTCCAACAGTGGAGAAGCTCCTTTTTCAGAAGAACATCTTTGACCCCAGAGTTACCTCTTGTCAGCCTGCATCTTTGCTGCATTGGCTGCTTGGACACCTCCCAGTGAGGGTGCTCTGAGCTCCAAAGCAAAGATTGAGCTCTGCAGGCTGCAGAGCAGAGCTGTCAGCATCAGGGGAGTCACAAACACTCTCCAGGATCCTTCTCAAGGTGGGCACAGCACAGCAGTGGCTGCAGGATTCCAAAGCCAACAGGAAAGAGCTTGGTGTAGCTCAAAGAAGCAAGATTTGGCATTCTTTGCTTTCAAGGCCTGACCAAAACCTCTGTATTTACACAGAGATCAAGTCCCAGCTCTTCACCTTCCCAACTAAGAGAGTCAGACCCCTAACAGCTGTCTGAATTTCATGTGCCTGGTTGTTTGTCACCTGTTTCCAAAGGAAAGACAGAATATTCCTGCTGCTGGCTGGTAACCAGGCTGATTCTCAAATATAAAAAAGCTGCTGGCTCAAAGAACACACCACTCAAGGGGTGCACATCAGCACCCTGGCAATCAGTGCTGCACTTCACTCACATTGCATGAGGCTCTTCCAATGCATGTTCTTCACTCACAGGTGCCTCAGGCAATCAAAAAGAGATTTCCCAAATGGCTCTCCTAAAGTCAGACACCTAAATAACACATATTAAAGCTGGGCTTGTCCCCTACACCAGCACCACCACTCTGACCCTTTAAAAACAAAAGGAAATAAATGCATCCAAGGCAATTTCTGCTGGAGACTCCTCATCTCTGAGCCACTGGAACAGCACCCAGGGCTGAAAGACCACATTGTTTAAGTGCTCTCCTTCCTAAGCCCAGACCTGATTCCTGATGACAACCACAAGCACTCCTCACAGAAGGCACGAGTGAAAGTCATAAAAAATGTCTGTGTGATTGAATGCTTCTGGTGAAGCCTCGTGGCAGGGGAATATCACGACCTATCATCTGCAGCGTGTCAGGATAGTTAAATGACTGATCAGATGACAGGATTCCCTGTGGTGAATCGAGTTTGTGCCAGGTATGAGTCTAGAGTCTCACTGGTACAACTGCTGACTGTGAAGAAAGATTTGGCACTGGTTTGTGGGCCCATTACCCAAGATCTCTTCCCCCAGTTCAGTCTGTGTGACTGAACAGCTTTAATGGAAGCCAGGATGCATCTCATGGCTGCTCATTGACAGCAGCTGATATTTTTCAGCACAGCTTTCCTCTCTAGGCTCATTAAAAACAACAGTGAACAGCCACAGACCTAGAGAAAAGACTCCCCAGTTATTTGAGGACAGACTTTCAGAGCTAAACATGCATTTCAATGTACACTGACATTCCCAAGGAATTCCCATACAGCTAAGGGACCTGTCTGCCACTAAACCAGGCAGCAGGAAGCATAAATCACAATTTGCAAAGCCATTAGGTCAATTCTTACACATCACATTCCCACTGCCTACTTATGGGGCCAGACTTCTGCCCACCAAAAGGAACTCATTAAACATATTTTCAGACAAATACTGCAGAGAAAGGAGTGTAGTGCTCTGCCAGTAGAAAATCCTTCCTGAAAAAATATAAGCTAGCTGCCAGAAAATAGAAAAGTACTACAGGCAGATGAATGACTGCTTCCTTTTCAGCTTTTTCTGCCAGAAAATTGGTGATCACAGAATGGTTTGGGTTAGAAGGGACCTTAAGGATCATCTTGTTCCACCCCTTGGGCAGGGACACTTCCCACTATCCCAGGCTGCCACATCCAACCTTATCCTTGAACACTTAAAGGGATCCAGGGTCAGCCACAGGTTCTCTGCACAACCTGTTGAAGTGCCTCACCACGCTCATAAATCACCCTAGTGACCATAAACAAGAAAGAAGTTAATTTTGCTTGAAGCAGTAAAATGTGAATTCACGCAAAGTCTCAGTGAATAGCTCAGGGAGATGAAAAAGCTCTTTTTAGAGATTTCTGTGACCGCATTTCCAGCCCTGCTGCTCAAATCCAGGTGGCAATTGGTAATGTAAAGCAAAAAAAAAAAAACCCTTCCCACCCTCCCAACACTGCTGTATGTGGGATAATCTTTTGAGGGCTCTAATTGAACCTCTTTACAATCACCATCTCCACAGATTTTTATTTTTTTTTAGCAGATTAAGCAAAAAAAAACCCGAAATTTTCAATTACGGCATTGCAAGCTAAAACCACTGAGATCTCCCCCTCCCAGCAGCAAACAGTTACCTAAGAGCTTCCCTTCTGCTCAGGGCTTTTTTACCTCATTTTTTAACAACAATCTTTTGCAGTGAGGTGGTTTGGGGTGGTGCAGTTGCTCTCCTCTGCCTTTTGGGGAAGAGCTGACAGCAAGGAAAGCACAGAGGCTTTTTTTTTCACTGGAGCTGATTAACTCCCCAATTTTGTCAGGGGAATGACAGCAGCTCTGAAGACACCGAGTGCAGTGCTCAGTGTCACAGGCACAGGACACAGCTCTGCACCAGGGAAACATCTCCCAGCTCCAGGGATTGGCCAGGAATACAGCTCTGTCAGGCACAAACAAATACACTGTGAATAAGGAACCCCTGTGATGGTAGCAGGGAGGATCTTTCTCTTCACTGTGTCTCTTTAAATCCAAAAGGCAATCAGTCTAATTCAAATTATCAAAGGTAATTACTGAGCAAATACAACCCAGCACAAAGCTGTGACAAGAATGCCTCGCATAGTTATAGCAGGTACAGCAGCACCACCCAAACATTACTCCTCTCCATAAGATTTTCCCCCAAATTATAAATTTAAGGAGTGGAAGAGTGCTGCTGCATCTCACAGCACACTTCAGCCAGCCTGGGCAGCAAAGTCACAGTGGCTAAAACAAAACAAAAACAACAAAAAGGAAAAAAAAAGGCAACAAAACCCCAAACCCACAGTGCAGGTGACAGAAATACAAGCAGCAGCAGAGAGAGGTCGTGAAGAGATCCCTGTTCCTGATCCCTGCAGGCAGCAAAGATGAGGATATCCTCTGCTCTCCCCACCTGGCATGACCTGAAAGCCAAAATGTGAGCTGCTCCTCACAAATCCCTGCACCGCAGACCAGGCTGCTCCTATTTTTCACCTCCGGCTTACACCTTGTGGAAAAACCACAGCTGAGCGTAACACCTGCACAGCGAACAGTCACAGCTTATCCGGTGTCACTCTCAATTTGGCTTCTAAAAAAGGAAAATCCCATTTGTTAATGGAGTAGCAGGTGTTTTGTAACAAACAGCCTCCAAAAATAGGTGCTGGGTAAGACGTAGTTACAGGTACCTCTGCTGATTCCCAAAAAATGAGCTGCACTAGAGAATGTGAGATCTCTCAGCTGAACCTAAGGAGTCCTTCTGTCTAACAATACATTTAACTAAAAAAAAAAAAAAAAAAAAAAAAAAAAAAAAATTAATATTTTAAACTTTTACTCTGCAATGAAAAAAAAAAAAAAAAAAAAAAAAAAAGAAATGGGCAAGCAAAAAATCCCACAACTGCAAAATTTCAGCTTATTTATTTACAGGGGTACAAGTGATCCTTACATGTTTGGCACTATTTACATTTTTTCGCCTCGACTGTAATCCTTCTCAGGACACTACTTCTAAAGTTTACATCAGCACCCAACCACATACAGGGCGGTTTTTTCCATGAGCTCTAGCAGGCAACTTTCCCACAACTTATTAAATCCTCTTTTCCTACACAAGAAAGCGCCGCGTAGATATGAGAAATCACCAGGGATATTTAATTAGGAATCTCCATCGGCGCGCCTGGTCCTTCAAAGGGCAAACCCCCCAACCTCGCTTTATGTTCTACAGCCACACACACACAGCTTGTGGGGATGCGTTTTTAAGGGTTTAAGAGATGCTGACACCTTCCATCCCCCGGCACCTCCGGAGCGTCCGCGCCTTCCCAGCCCGGGATGCGCCTCTCCGTCGCCGGCTGCCCGGGGAGAGGCGAAGGTGACATTGTCCCTGTGAGGTCCCCGTGGGCGGCACACCCCCCCCGTCCCTCCCCGCTGGGCTCACCTCGCTCATGTCGCGACAGTGACAGTGACAGTGGCAGCGGCCCCGCCGGCGCTCAGCGCTCCCGCCGCCCCGCCGGCGCGCCGTTAAGAAGCGGCGCCGCGCGCCCGGCCCGGCCCGCGCCGGCCAATCAGCGCCCCGCGCGCGCGGGCCCCACCCAATCCCCGCGCTCCCCGCATCCCGAGAGCGCGCGGCGCCCCCTGGCGGTTCCCAGCCCTCACGGCCCCCTCACGGCTCGGAGCGCTGCTCGCGCCCTTCTCCTCATCTTCTTCCCCTTTTTTTTTATTTTTTTTCCCTCCTTTTCTTCCTCTTTTTCCTCCTCTTCCTCCTCCTCTCCCTTCCCTCCGCACTTCTCCGAGTGCCCCGGCACCACGCGCGGCACTTTGGGGTGGCTTCGGGCATCCCCACAGGGGAGAGAAGAGAACTCCCGGTGCGCTGGAGGCAGCCTGGGAACGGAGAATTATTGCGGCAGATCGGATGAATACATTAAATGGGGAAGGTTTTTTGTGGGGTGTTTTTGGTGTTTTTGTTTTTTTTTTTTTTTGCTGTGAGGATGGTGAGGCACTGTAACAGGTTGGCCGGAGAGGTGGTGGATGCCTCAAGCCTGGCAGTGTTCAAAGCCATGAGCAGCCTGGAATGGCAGAAGATGTCCCAAAGCAGAGGGGTTGGGAGTGAGATGATCTTTAAGATCTTTTCCTAACCCCTTAACATTCTGCGATCCTATAAACCAGGCAGAGAATCACTGCTCTGCTCACCCCTGGCTTTCCTCTCTCATCTCATCAGTCTTGCTGCCATTCCTGTTAAAATACACAGCATTTTTTGCACAGATACATGGCAAAGAGCCCTTTCTATCATTTCCCTGAATGGCTAATTAAAGCAAGACTTTGGGATGTGTGCTGTTGTGCTCCAGCATCCATCTTTTGATGGAGCACAATCGCTATATTTGGCAATACGCACACAGATGCTCTGACTCACGTATCTGTGAAGAAATATAGGTTCAATTAGCTCTGGCAATGCACTGAACTCCCTTAATTTTTTTCTCAAATCAATAAAAAAGGTAAAGTATTATATCGGAGAGCCCAAGAAGCTTGACAAGCCCTCCCACTTCCAGGGACTACCTTGCAGCAGCCTCTTCACCAACATCTGTCTTCAGGGCCAGTATTAATAGAGGCAGGAAAATAAATATGATGAGAAACCACATTTTCCCTTGGAGTTGGAGAGGCAGGAAGGGCTGGGCTCCTTCACCTGAGGATGAGGAGGCTCCATAGGCAGTGGAACCAGGGATGTGTATCCTGTGAATATTTTAGGGATGCTGGCCAAATATGTCGGGATGGGATCAGGAAAGCTGAAGCAGAATTTGAGCTGAGTTTGGCAAGGGATGTGAAAAATAATAAGGGCTTCTACAAGTTTGTTGGCCAGAAAAGGAGGCAAAAAGAAAATTTGCCCTCCAAACAAACGAAATCTGAGGATTGCCCTCCAAACAGGAAATCTGAGGCACCAAACACAATTTTTGCATCTCTCATTATACCACTATTCCCAGGACCTCCACCAGCATGTGGAACTTTAAAAATTCACACGAATTTTCCCAGTTTTTGTTGTGAGTGGCCCAAGCAGGCAACAAACATGAGCAACTTCAGGAGCTGCTCTGTGAGGACCCAAAATAAAGATGATGAAGTTTAGCCCCTGAAGAAGCTGTGTTTCATGTGACACCATTTTCCAGTGAAGAGCAACTGTGGGTGTATTGCATTAGTATTCCTGTTCTGACAGGAGTGCCACTGGTCTGTCAGCTTAGGGATACAAGGCACAATGCTAACATAAATTATTAACAGAGTTTTGCTGATCAAAGGGCTCCCAATCACATGGGAAGAGACACAGACCGCTGAGAGGAAATCTGTTCAGGTCCCTTTGACTCTGAGAGGAGTCACATCAGTCTCGCTCTTCACCATAGAAATAAATGTGTCAAATCCAGCAGAAAATCTGTCAAAAAAGCAGAAAATCTCCTGGTGATAATTCAGGCTGTGTGCCCCGAGAAGCAGGTTAGCAGAGAAAAGCTCTTTGCACTAAATGTTGCAGGAGAACATATAAAATTCTTAATTTCTGACCTGTTTGGAGGAGTTCACATTTTCAAGGAGTTCACACTGAGCTGTGTCTGGGAGGTGGCTCTGGAAACACAGTACCCAGCTTGGTGCCTCTTCTAGGGGAACACTGCTGATGTTGGTGACAGTTCCCTCCATGCAGTGGCTGCTCTGAGGACAACTTGCACACTTTGTGGCATGCAGTCAAAAGTAAAAGATAAACATCCACAGTAAAAGATGTATTTTCTACCCTCAGACAGGTTCCTGAGTGAGCACAGAACTCCCCTCTCCCAGGGAAAGCCTTTGACCTGCAGAGATGCAGCTGTTCTCTGTCTCCCTCTAAATCTTGTTCCTTGCCTCCTAGGCAGAAATTTTCCATAGCCAGCCAAAGCAATCCAGAGATGAACTTTGGGCTGAAATGCTCTGTGCCTCTCCTACATCTCAGTGTAGACCTGCTGAACATAATTGTTTTGCAATTCACCAACACAGACACACAGACGCCTCCAAATCTTGGGTCTAACAATCTTAAATGGACAAATCCTAAGTTCTGGAAACGCAGCAGCAACTTGAGCTTTTCAAAAGGTTCTTACAATAAAGGTAACTCTTATACCCTGCAATTTATGCTGTCTGATGGCACCACATTTTCATTTTGAGGTACCCCTTTCCCTGTCAGCCTTTCTAACCCATGGCAATCCCTCAATTTAAAGGTGTCCCAAAGTTCTGCTTTTACTTAAGTGCACAGCTAAGTAGTAGCACTTCTAAGCAGAGAAAATATTCTAAGCAATCTATTTTCAAGAGCCATTATATTCTGAAAATTGACTATTAAAATACCACCTTCTTATTCATCAAGTCTGCACTCACTGTGTGTTCAATCTTGTCTGCTGGCATATGACTGCAATTTTACTGCCTTTTACTCCCACTTACCTGAAAGATTCAGCAGAGAGAAGAGAAGAGAATCTGAGCTGAGTGTTGGAACAGAAAGGCTCTCAGGCTTCCAAGGAACTTCACCTGTTTGAGGGGACTGGAGATGGCTCTTCTGTGCCAGACTGAGCAATCCATAATTGGAGAAGTGTGTGTTAAAGTCCTGGAATGATTTCAGTTGGAAGGACCTAAAAGATCATCTTGTTCCAAACCCCTGCTGTGGGCAGGAAATCTTCCACTAGATCAGGCTGCTCAGAAACCTAAAGAACTTTCAGTTCCAAGGGTGGGGATTCCACAGCCTCTTGGGCAACCTGTGCCTAGACCTCACCAGCCTCAAAGAGAAGAATTTCTTCCCAATATCCCATCCATCCCTGCCTTCTGCCAGTTTGAATCCATTCACCCTTGTCCTGTCACTACATGTGAAAAATCCTTCTCCAACTCTCTTGGAGCCTCTTCAGGCCCTGCAAGGAACTCTAAAGTCTTTTCTTCAGGCTGAACATCCCCAACTTTCTCAGCCTTTCCTTACAGGAGAGGTGCCCCTCTGGTGCTGTGTTTGTATAAGGAAAGAGCTGATTGTGTGCTCAGTCCTTGTCACTGACAGTGACACACACCTGCACAGTCTTGGTTTGCTTTCGATCCCACACTGAAGGTGTCTGCAAAGTGAAGTGGTTTGATCAGAAGCACATAATTGCTCCAGAAGAGACAGAATCACAGAATCCTTTAGCTGGAAAAGAGCTCTAGAACCATGGAGTCCCAGCAGTGCCTGATGTCCACCTTGTCCCCAGCCCAGAGCACTGAGTGCCACCTCCAGGCCTTCTTTGGACACCTCCAAGTTTGGAGACTCCAAACCTCCCTGGGCAGCTCCTGCCAAGACCTGACTTCCCTTTCCAGAAAGAAATTCCTCCTGATGTGCAACCTGACACAGCTGTCCACTGGCACAGCTCAAGGCCATTTCTCCTTATCCTGTCACTTGTCACCTGGAAGCAGAGCCCAACCCTCACCTGGCTCCAAACTCCTTTCAGGAGGTACCACAGAGTGCAGGAGAAGATGTCTCCTCAGGATACTGTATTTTTCAGTCAAAATTTGACTCAAATCAAATCAAATCCAAAAAGATCAAAAATGAAAATACGGCTGTGCCTAGAACAGCATTCCACATTCCATCAGAGCAGAACGGCTCTGTTTGGTAGAATATATTTGAATTTTGACTGTGACTGCAAAAACTGAAGTTTCCCAGTGCTTTAAATTGGTACAGTGGAGTGAAACCTCTGCCTCTTGCTGGCTTTATACTCTATGAATTTTTAAAGAGAAGGAACGATTTCACACAAACTTTCTACAAAAGAAAAAAGTCCATGTTGAAGCTGAAATCAAGGATGTTGATTTCAAATGGAAAGCTTTTGTTTCAGAAAGATGTATGCCTTTGAATCCTAGAGAGGATCTGGAACACAACCTTAATCACTGAGAATATGCCTTGATTGTAGGCTTTGGTAGCAATAGATTTAACAAGCACAGCCTCAGATGCTGGATGATTGATGACTGGTCATCTCAGACACATCAGCTAATTTGCCCAGGAAAAAATCTAAAGAGACAGTTTCCACAGCTGAACTCCCATTAGTATGCCTTCTTACCTTTTAATTAGGAAGCTAATGGCTATGGGTAGTTAATCAACAAAATACCTTTAAAGATCTGGGCCTGAGGGCCTTTGTTACAACCTAACCTTTGTTCCCATGCAAGAGGAATGAGTCAATGGTTCCAACAAAATCTTATTGCTGTCGTTGTCACAAAGATATCAGATATAATTTGAAAAATTGAGTCTTTTCTCAGGAGACTTACAAGACATGACTTACTGTACAGTGTGAGTCATCTTCCATCCTAAAAAAAATACAGCCCAAAAACCAATCACCCAAATATATGTGTCAATTCTTCTGTCTGGCCAAAGAGTTTTGATGGATTTAATTCAGAGCTGTGTCCTTAACTTGGGTGTAAAGAAAGCCATTCTCAGTTTAAGCCGAACTCCCTAAACTTTTGAAAGCCTGAAGAGTGTTCTGGGCTTTGACTCCCTGACTGGCTCAGCTCTGCAGAAACCAGAGGATTTGAAGATGTGGAGCATTCAGATGTTACCTGGCGCTTACCTATGGCAGTTCCCTTCTTAATTAGAAGGTAAAAAGACATCATAATTACCAGTTAACAATTTTCAATCTCTGTACAGGCAAAGGAATTAATGTGATTTAGAAGATCCACAATTATAACTTGTGATGTGGAGAGATAAGGAAGTTTAAAGTATATTTGTTCCCTTACTTTATTTTACTTCACTGAGTTTGGGGAGGTTAAGGGCAAATTCTCAGGGAGTCTCTTCCCTAAATCCTTGTTCAGATAATGGATTTAGAAGGTTCCCAGCTTCAAAAGGGCTGAGGTAACATCCCTGTCAGTATCAGCCTCTGGGGGGATCTCAGGGATCCCATCCTTTTCTGCTACCCCAGATGCAGCTATTGGCCAAAAAATGAGACCTCATCCACCAAGCACCACCCAGCAGTGCTGCTGGAATGGGGGACCTACTGGATTATTAATTTTCTTGGTCTCTGTAACAGCAAAAAGCTGAGGTTCAGAACAGCTTCTCTCCTATTTGTCTTTCATCTTTTAGACAGGGCAGAGCCCCCAAAACAACCTCTGATCTTTGTGTCATAGCAGTCCCAAATTTTGCCAGACATTTTACAGGAAAAAAATAATCAAGTTGAGACATCCAAACCTTTTCTTTCCACTTACTCCAGAAACTTTTTTATTGCTGTGTTGACAGTAATTACACGTACATATTCCAGTAAAAGGAAGCTACAGTCACCAGGTCAAGTGATGCATAGTTAGTGGCTGCCAAAAGGGGAAACAAGTGTGAACTCACTTCATCTCTGCTCTTCCTTCATGCAAAAGCTGGTTGGAATTCCTCACTTTGTCAGAGGGCACAAAAACACCTCTGCTGTGCAGGATGGGCAGGGAGAGGGCATGGATCGCAACAAAGCAGTTTGCTGGAGTGGGAAAACCCTTATCAATGTAAGGACTCACACATAAGGTCAGTGAACAGCAGGAGTTGTTACTATTGCTAAATCCCTCCTTTAAAATATATTTATGGACTGATAAGTGAAGTTTTGCAGTTCTCAACCTCAGCTGCTGGGGCCTTTTTTCCCTTGCATGCCTGGTTTTTGAATGGAGCCAGTTAGAATTAATGTTACATATAGTGTTGGCTAGAGGTAGGAAGCATAAAATGGGCTTGATACTTCAAGAGGCCCTGTCTAGGTTTATTTTCTACGTTCAGTTTATTCACAAAGTGGAATCTCTTCCATTTAGCAAGGTAAAGATATTTACTCAACATTCAGAAATTGAGCCAGTCAAGGGAAAAGTGAGCTCAGCACTTTTTAATTTCTGAGCTGTGAAGTGCAACAGCAGACTGAGACACATTTGGCTGCTTTGTAGAAATAGCCATTTAGCAATGGGCATAGTCAGAGAACCAAAACCAGGCACTTTAGCACAGCCTGTTCTGTCCCACTGAGTTAAATCTCTCCTTTTAGCAATGGCTGGTTTGCTGAGAGGAGTGTGAGGCATGGAAAAGAAAGACATAAAGTATGCTAAAAAAAAAAAAATATCCTGTTCAGCATCTAAAGACCTAAGATGAATAGGCGCAGCTAATATGGCAGGATCTTTTTTAGCGATAGTCTCTGTAATTTTTTATGTTAAAAATGATAAAATGGAGGTGGAAATAAAAGCAAGTCCCTGCTGACTGATGGGAAAGGATGACCCCTCACTTTTAACAGAAATAAATGCTTAGTTCCCTTTCCTTCATCTTTCTTCTACAATGTCTGTGTTACCAATAATAACACCTCATTTAGCTATTTCCTATGGGCTTATGGTGACATTTGAGTTTAATGGTTGATGACTTTTCTGAGGCCCTTGCCCACCTTCTCTCCTTGCTAGAAAGTGTTCTCTCTGAGCCAGTCTCTTTATTTGAGGAATTATTCAGTGAAGGTTCTTGCAAAGGTCAGCACAACTCCAAAATAGATTCACGTTTACAAAAGAGAAGTGGTTCTCTGTCCTGGCTCACCATGGTGCCATTTTATTCAGTTTTCCATGGTGGTATTTCCAAAGCACCATCAGAAGGTGAGCTTGGAAGGTCTGGGCTCTCAGGGATCTTTCTGCAGGCCATGAAAGGAAAGTTTCCCCTGAGGTAATTTCAGGACATAACTGACCATCCTGATTTGTGCCCTGCCAGAGCATCTCCCACTCCCTCCCCCTCCCTCTCCTTTAACTTTCTACTCGGGTGAGGGAAAGAAAAGATCCAAAACCTATTTTTTGGTCATTGTGGGTACACCCCTAAGGACTGACACAGAAACCTTTCTCCTAAAAGATGAAAGTCTTCTATGGATAGCACTGGAGGAAGGTGAGAACAAGGCCAAGCTGTGGGATCCCCCAACTCCAATCTCCCAGGCTGCATGTCTGGCACTGTGCTGCTTCTACAGCTTTTTTCTATTGATGTTACCTGCTTAAAATGCGAGTGTGGTCACATGGAGCTTGTTTAACACTTGCTGCTGCAAAGAAATTAAAAATAGCTGCACTGTGTTACCTGGGACCAGGAAAAAAGCACAGTGAGGTTTAATGCATTCTTGGGTAGTTGGTTTGTCCCTGTGTACCTCAAGTGACCTGAAGCACAGAGAGGTCCAGCATTTACACCAGGATTTGGTCAGTGCTCCCTCAAATGACCAGAAATAAAATCATTTTGACTCAATTAGAAGCAGTTCAGACCCTACAGTATCCTTGGCAGTGTGATGGAGCACTGGCTATGAGCCTAATGGACAAACTAGCTCTGATCTCAGCTATAAAAACAGGAGTAGTTCTGGATTTACATTTTTTTTCATGCATTTTATTTGTATGAATAATAAGTAGGTCCATTTATATAAATTACTTGAAGGAGTTTGTGAAGGTCATAGGAATCTAATCCCAGGTTCTCTTAAATATTTAGTTTATTGTCTCTTTGTATTTAAAGTTTCAGAAGCTGAAACTTTAATGATGTTATGCAACTGATATTGAGGAAGGCAAGGGTGTTAAATAACACAGCTCCTACCCAGGAAAAACCAAAAACCTGCTGGCTTATTTTACAGAGTACATTGCCATTTTGCTGAGCATGTATCTACTTGGTTTCATGTTTCAGAGCAATTCAATGGAATTCAAAACAATTCATAGAATCAAAGAATAATTTAGGTCAAAAAGGGATTTACAGAGGTTCCCCAGCTCAGTGGAACAGCAATGAAATACAGAATGCAAGTAAGGAAACAGTTCAAACACTTGATATAAATTTCTGAACACCATGTGCAAGGGACTCTGACCTAAACTTTTGTTTGTTTGTTTGTTTGTTTGTGTGTTGCATTAATTTTGTTAAAAACACATTGTTATGGTGCCGGGTGGCATTAAGTATTTGACTGTATTTTTATACAAATTTCAGATGAGTAAAGAGAGCTTTTGTGTGAACTCAGTGTAGTTCCAGCCTCTAGCAGGAGATTTCACCAGGGCTAACACACACTCACAGGGTTCCTGCTGCCATCTGGTAGAGAGTTGTTCCTTGGCTGGAGAACTTTGGAGTTGCTTTGAAGTACGCCCAAATTTCTGGGAGGCAGAAAACCTTCAAATCCAGGGCCTGAAGGCAAGGGCTGCTCCATGCTGGAGCTGTCTTACCCTGGTGCAGGAGGAAAACTCTGTCAGTCCTGTTTTTGCCAGTATGGGTGACACAGGATCTTTAATGATATCTGAAGCTTTACTTCCTAATGGGATTTTCTCTTCTTGTTTGTTCTGGAGAGCTCAGTTTGATGTGTACTGATCAAGGCAAGGACTGAGAAGTAGGTGAATGCCCACTGTATAGACATGCTCACTAATACTTCATTAAGCAGGATAGTTAATTATACTCTCAGTGCTGCATCTATAAACAGTTTGCTTCTTATCTGCTTAGACCACATTTAAATCCAGGAGGAAAAAGCAGTGACAAGTACTGTCACTAACCTGTGCAATATGTGGTGTTCAGTGGGAAAAGGTTCATGGTTTGTAAAACTGGGGGATTTGGCTCTCAGGAGAGCTGTTGGCAGAACAGGTCAGTATCTGGTCTCAGTCTTCTACAAAGTAGTGCCTTTCAAG
The DNA here is from genome assembly GCA_018697195.1 of Certhia americana. Classification (NCBI taxonomy): domain Eukaryota; kingdom Metazoa; phylum Chordata; class Aves; order Passeriformes; family Certhiidae; genus Certhia; species Certhia americana. The sequence continues at coordinate 113,409,453 of CM031857.1, forward strand.
GAAACAGTTTCAAATGAATGAGCTTTGGTTTACAAAAGAATTATATTACATTGCATTTACATGAGAAGCAGTTTCTTGCTGCTTCTGAAATGTGTCCTTCCCTCTGTCCATGTTCTCCTTCCTCCCCTCACTGCTGCGAAGTTCTGGGCTGTCACCAAGGGTATTGCTAGAATATGTTTCTTGCTGCTTTCTATTAATGTCAAGCAAAGAAAGGTGCAAGTACATAAACACCCCAGCAGAAGTCCATTTCCATATTAGTTGTTTATTCCCCCTGTTCCATTACACACATTTCTAATTTAATGGAGGACATGACTGATGCCTGGAGAACAAAGGAACCACTGTGTCCTTTTGAGATTTTGTGTTATAAATTATCTCTGCCATAAAGTAAATTAAAACTGTACTGTTCCAGGACCTGTAGGGAACTTACAAGAAAGATGGAGAGATTATTTACAAGGCCCTGGAGTGACAGGACAAGAGGAAATGGCTTCAAACTGACAGCAAGCAGGTTTAGATTGGATATTAGGAAAAAACTCTTTACTGTGAGGGTGGTCAGGCCTTGGCACAGGGTGCCCAGAGAAGCTGTGGCTGCCCCTGGATCCCTGGCAGTGTCCCAGACCAGGTTGGACATTGGGGCTGGAGCAGCCTGGCACAGTGGGAGGGGTCCCTGACCCTGGCAGGGGTGGGGATGGATGAGCTTTAAGGTCCCTTCCAACCCAAACCATTCTGGGATTCTGTGGTTCCATTGGGAATCACCATGCCCTGCACACTGAAATACCACTTCTAACCCAGGGGCTGGAATCATTAATTGGCTAATGAAATTGAAAGCATGATATTAGATTTATTACTTGAATTGCTGATTATTGCCAATTGACCTTTTACTTAGGTCTTCAGGCCTTCATAAAATCTTCTTGCTACCTGATAGGAAAAAAAAAAAGCAACAACCCTGTGCTATCAAATCCATTCATTTGGCAGCTGTGGCTGAGAAGCAGAAAAAAGCAAATGAAGCAAACTGAGTTCAGTGAACTCTTACCTATGGGGTCTTCAGCATAGCATCAACTCAGGCAGTGTGGGCTGAACACAGCTCTCTGCACCTCTGGCAGGAAAAGCAGACACAGCCTGGCACTTCCATGGAAATTGTTGCAATTACAGGCTGTTTAGCTGATGTTTTTAAATCTTTGTTGCTGACCCACGAGTGTGGCTGGAGGCAGCGTGTCCCTGGAAGGCAAACACACAGAACAGGAGGGGTGCTGTGCCCTATCACTCACTTGCCCACGGTGAGCTTTCATCATTAAGCAACTACAAGAGGGCACAAAGGACACAGGTGCTGCTTGGCAAATCTTGCTCCGTGGCAAAATTAACAAACACAAGCCAAGGAGTGATTTAAGTGTTGTCGTGTGGGTAACCATAGCTTGTGGGCTCTTCTTACATTTTCCATTTCAAAGCACCATCAGTGCCTTCATAATCCTCTGACGTTAATTGTATCCACCTCTGCCCTACCAAAAGGGATTAGCAGCTGGAATCAAGTAAACCAAGGCTTTGTAACTCATTAGCTGTAAGCTGCTGAGTGTAGCAATATAGCAAAAGAAAGAAAAGCTCCCTGTTTTGGTGGATGGTCTTCCCAAATGCATTAGAAAGTCTTCATTAATTATTTCTGATTGGGTTCATTGAAATAATTGAATCGCATCTACAATGCAGGGCAGATTTTGTCAGAAGCCTGGCCAGAGAGGGAAAAGGATATAGATTTCCTTCCTTATTTCTTCTGCAGTGCCATGTGGCTGCTCACAGAGCTTGACAGCCAGCTGGGGAGTCAAGGCACCTGCTCTGAGGCATTTCGGTTCCTGATCAAACAAGTAAAGCCCTGAGAGTCGACAACAAACTGAGGGCAGAGCAGGAGAAAAGAAGTATCTGCAAAGAAAGGTGAGGTAGAAAACTTTCTAGAGGGAAATAAAACATTATTGGTAGTGGTGCTGCATAGTTCAGCAGTGGCTTTGTCACAGCAGGAAGGGAGTTGCAGTGAAAAGGTTTCTGAACACTGAAGCAATTTTCTTTGGGTGTCTGCTTAGGGGCAGCACCACGGGCTGACAGGGCTGAGTGGCCTCTGCATTGATACACACAGGTGGCTCAGTGAGCACACAGTGATAAAGGCAAAAGGCTCATCCCCCTCTTCCCTGTATGACCACTGGGTCCACTGTTATGTGGCAAAGGGAGCTCTGCCCCCTCAAAAAAAAAGAAAGCCCAGCCTGTCCCTCTGGGTAAAGGAGGTTCCCACCTGTGCCCTGCAAGTGATGCTAAGGTTGTTTCAGAAGAAGCCCCTGTGTCAGGGACACCAAGGACCACAAACAGAATCCCACAAAGCGCCATTTAGATTGGACAAATCCTCTAAGATCAGAGTCCAGCCTTTGCCTGATCACCATCATCTCAACCTAACCGTAGCACTGAGTGTCACATCCAGTCATTTCTAGAACACCTCCGGGGATGATGATTGTCCTTCCCTGGGCAGCCTATTCCAATGCTTGACCACACTTTCGCTGAAGAAATTCTTCCTGATGTCCAGCCTGAACCTCCTCTGGCCCAGCTTGAGGTCATTTCCTGTTGTCCTGTTGTCTGGGAGAAGGGACCAGCCCCAAATTGCTACAACCTCCTGTCAGAGTTGTAGAACGTGATGCTGTGCCTCACCCTCTGGTGGAAGGATTACACTTAAATCTGGAAGAAATTCTGTCCCAGAATGGATGGAGGTTACTCATCCTAATGTGCAACACGTGGGAGCTACAGAAGGTGCATTAAACAGTTTGTGTTGTCTGTAAAAATAACTTTTAAATCTGTCCCTAAAATAATCTTTCTTACAACCTGAGGAATTCCTAACATCCCTTTGACAGCCAACAGAGCTTTTCTGCAGCTCACCAAGGGACTGGCACACAGGATTCAGGCCCCCCCAGTCAGGCACCTGAAACCCAGGTGACCCCATAGTTCCAGAGGGACAGGTAGGTGCAAGGTCCAGGAGGGGCTGGCAGGGGGCAGGGAATCCAAATTCCCTGCCAGAGTCTGAGCAGAAGCCCTGGCTGAGGATTCTCACTGCTCTTTTCTCCCAGGTCAGCTGTTCTCACAGCACTGTGAGGGAAGGTTACACAGCATCACCACCAACACTGGCAGCAAACCCTTGGATGTGCAGGTTGGAATTCCCTGCAGAGGAGGATTACGGGAAAAGGTGGCTCCAGAGGTTGCTGGCAATCCCAGGACCCTGAGGAGCTGCACTGAATGCTCTCAAAATTGCATTTACAGGAGCTAAATAATTTCAGCAGGTCCCCTAAGACCTCAGCTCTCAGGTGAAGTGAAAATGTGTGTGTACCACAGTCACCTTTACCTGGTACTTTCCAGCCTTGCACCTCTCAATATTCCATCCTCATTAGTGCATGCCTCTTGTAAACATATTTAATGCACTCAGCTAACCTTTAAACCTTATGAAAAGAAGTAAAATATGAAAGTCTTGGAAAGAATACATTTATTTGTAACTCTGGATGGTCCTGTTGCATAAGAGAGGTATTTTAGTTTTAAAAATAGACTCAACCCCACTGAGATCAGCAAAGGTTTTGCATGAGCAAAGGGAACAGAATTTTGACTTGTCATTTAATACGAAGTTCTAAAATGTCATCAAATTTGGTTGCACAACAGAATATAGAATGTTACAATTCTTTTCAGGATCTCTAGGGAAATGTAATCATGGAATCACAGAACAGTTTGGAATTGACCTTAAAGATCACATCTTTCCACCTCCTGCCATGGGCAGGGACACCTCCCACTATGCCAGGATGCTCCAAGTCCTGTCCAGCCTGGCCTTGGACATTTCCAGGGATCCAGGGGCAGCCACAGCCGCTCTGGGCACCCTGTGCCAGGACCTCACCACCCTCACAGGGAAGGGTAGACAATCAATAATTATTAGTAGTATCAAGCAGCATCACAGAATCCATGATGTAACCATCATTTATCATTTTAGGGGGAAGTGGTAGATTTCTTTTAATCTGTGTAGCAGTTTCAGCCGTTCTCCCAAGTCCTTTGCTCCCTTCCACCCAGCACAGAAGTGTGAGCACTCCTAGTGAGCAGCACTCCCAAACCACTCACTCTGTGTTTGTCCCCTGCTCTGGCAATGGATAAAAGGAGTAGGGGAAAGTAACTGTTCCTCTGCCAGCTCAGATGCCTCTCCAGTGAATTTTGATGGCTCAGCACAGGCACTGCTTCCCTCTTTTCTACCTTTTAGTTTTCATTTTACAAACGGAGATGGGGAAGCAGTGATCAAATTTAAAGTGTTTTCTGAGCTCAGGCAGCATCAGAGGGCTTGGCTGGTAACTTTAGATCTTCATGAGAGTGTTTTTGGGACGATCAGGGAACCGACTTGAAAATTTCCAAGATGAAGATCTCCACAAAAATTTTGGCTAAATTTTTTGTCATTTTAACAGAACAGTGTCTTTTTTAGAATCATCAGAAGATCACAAAATAGTTTGGGTTAGAAAGGGCCTTAATGATCACTCCGTTCCATCCCCTGCCATGGACAGGGACACCTTCCAGTGACCCAGGTTGCTCCAAGCCACTTCCAGCCTTGGACTTGGACTTTTCCAGGGATCCAGGGGCAGCCCCAGCTTCTCTGGTTACCCTGTGCCAGTGTTTTGCATGGTTTGAATGTGTCTAACTGCTTTATATTGGAAATCACAACATAATGCTAATTTTCAAGCAGGAATTGTTTCCTCAACACAATTCCAGTGTGGATCAGCAGTTGTCAGGAAGATCAGGCTTCTCCAAAGGTGCTGCAACATGCAGGAGGCAAACCCAAAGGGAGAAGAGTTCATCAGTAGGGTGACACCTAAATGAAAACCATGTGGCATGGAATAATCCCAGCATCTGGTAGATTGCAGCCTCATGTGATGCGAATCCCTGCTCTGCTGGGAAAGGAAAATCCATCCTGGCAAACTCTTTGGAAGAGTGTCAGCTGTGGGGCAGCAGGGCTGAGCCATGAGCCTCCTTCACCCTTGCACAGGAGGTGTGAAATGGGTGCTGTTTACAGTGGGAGAGCCAAGGTGCAGGAAAACACAGCCCAAGCAAGACCTGAGCCCACAGTATCAGTATCTGATGGGAAGGGCACTGGGATTTAGGGAATCAAGAGCACAGATGAGCTGATCTGAGGCTGGAGCAGTCCCTGGGCCCATTTGATGGAAAGCTAATGAGTGTAAGGCAGGGCTGAGATGGATCTGGTTGACTTCTCTAATAAAAACCTCTCAGTATTGTTTTCCCTCAATTTTGGCATTCTTCCCCCAAAACAAAACCTAACAGAGCGTTTTGCTGGAACATGATTTTTTTTTTTAAAAACACTTGATGTAAGCCTCATTTGAGGGAGTGATCACAGCACAGGAGAAAATAAACAATATAAATAACATCTGTGTGACACAAGCTCTGCTATCAGAGCTAATGCCAAATGATGCTGGGAGCTCCCAAACACTGATTCTCTGAGTTGGAAAGGAGTTGCAATATTCCTCCTGAGCCTGCAAATATGCATCAGTTAAATAACTATCTGTGCTAATCTATCATAAATAATCCACAGGATTATTTCCAGGATAATGGGAAGGAGTTGATACGACCTGCACCTCCCAAAGAACAGAGAGCAGGGTGAGAAATGGGTAAGAGAAAATTCTGCCTGAATTCCTCAGGGGAGAAGAACAGAAATGTCACACAGAGCTCCAAACTGCAGCAATGTAGAACATTCCTGTCAAATTCCACCTTCACAACAACATGGAGAACTTTCCTGCTGGCTGAGGAGGTTTGGTGCAGACATATAAATGCCGACCTGGTTTGGATTCCATTACTTTCTCTTCTTTTTTTTTTCCCCACCAGCAGTTCAGGAAGGTCAGCTGAGGTGTGCACAGTGTCCTCCTGAAGCCCTGCTCTATGGGATGATGGGAATACACAGCCACCAGTGTGTGTGTGTGTGTGTGTGTGTGTGTGTGTGTGTGTGTGTGTGTGTGTTTTATTGGATCAACTGGTATTGCTGGAAACACCAGGCAAACTTTCAAGTATGCAAGCCCTTATTCAGGTTTGAAATAGAAGCAGCAATTTTCAGAGCTAAATACAAGCTGAGAACAAACGCTCAGATGTTAATTAGGTATGTATCAATTAGGCCTTTGTTTAATGGAAATGTATTTGGGAGCTGCAGAGAAGAAAGGATGGGGAAGAGGGCGGAAAATGAGAGACAGAGAAAGTTAAAGTTAAATGAAGCTGCTTGTCACCTGGGGGGAGGAAGAGGCAGGGAGTTTATAGCCTGGGGAACAAGAGTCAATCGTGGTGAGTGGGAGGAGAGTAATCATAAAAGTCACATCTGCCGAGTGCATGCTCCTCCAGATCAAGTGTCTTTATGAATTTCAATGCTCAGCCTCATCTTTAGGAGGGGTTTTGGAGGCTGTTGGGAAGAAAAGTACTGAGATGCCAAAGGTGTTTGGGGAGCTGTGTTCTCCCCTTGGCAGCTGAGTTTGGTTGGGTTTAATTATAGCTTGCAAATATGAGCCCACTTTGGTCTATCCTGATTGCTTAATTTTACTTACACAATTACCATGAGGCAACTGGATTAATTTTATGTTGTTGTTGGGAATGTGGGTGTGGGATTTAGAGAAACTCACTGAGAGGGAGAGTTGGGGGTGGGCCTTATTTTCCCACTTTAGATGGGAAGATCTGCTTGGATGAGGAGTGAAGCATGAGAAAATGAATTATCTCTGATACTTTAAGGAGGCCATATTCCAATTTTCCATGAGTTTCTGCTGGGGGATTTGGCAGGAAGCTGTGTTTTTCCTGCCTCATGCAGGATCCCTTTCAGGAAAAGGATGGTGAGCCCTGCAACCAAAGAGCTATTCCCATCTATGTCACTGGGAGGCCCAAATCCTCAAATATGCTGCATTTTAGGTTAGCAGCACCATATCTCATACATTCTACCAAATCAATAGTGAAAATATAGACTCTGCTCAATCAGATCAGCAAGAAACCAAATGTTCAGTCAATATTGTGAGTACTCTTCAGTAAGAGCTCATCTGTTGATTCCACTCAGCCCACACAAACCTGAGGTGCATTTTGTTGAAACAAGAAACCTCCCCATGAAGCCAAGTGTTATTTTTAAGTGGCTTTGTACTGAAGGTAGCCTGAATTTTCTGTGAAATACAAAACTGGTGAGACGAGTTTAGGAAACCTTTCTGTGGCATGAAATACTGTTTATCTTCAATGCATTTTTTCCCTGCGTATACAAGCACGGAATTCAAATTAGAACATTTTGTAAGGAAACATGGAAGGGTTTTATATTATCAAACTGTGCACAGTCTGTGAGCTGTAAAAAGCTGGATACTTCTAGATTACTAAAATGTCCCTCAAGTCATAATTATAAATCAATATGCATGCGTACAAAAGATTGGTGTCTCCATAAAGTGCCTGAAATTCAATATTTTTAGTCTACTGTGCCTTCTGAAAGTGCCTGCATATTTTATATTCCCTGTGAGCTGAAAATTGTCTCTGTATTTTATGTATTGTTATTTGTGGGGCTCTATTTGCAAACATAAGTAACAGCTAGTACTGGAGATGATATACAGGCTGTACAACATGCCCAAAGAAAACAAATCTGGAAGGAAATAAATGCCCCCAACCATAAATCCCAAGGACACGATGAGAATTTTTTAGCCTCGTGCCAACGCTGTTAGGAGTGTTCCATAGCTGTGTGGGATGCATTCTTTTAGTTGGCAGGGAGGGAAAAAAGCTGCAGGCTCTGGTTATTGTGCACGTTTCCATTTCTGTGGTACCTGTTGGTGCAAAAAGCTTTGTTAGTTTGAGTCGGTGAGAGGAGCAGTCAGGGGGGTGTTAATTCCTCCTGTGCTGTGGGATGTTCATGGGCATTTTCCTGGTGGTCCCTGAGGTGAGCATGGCACCTTGGAGCATTTTTCCAGCTGCCAGACAGGATGCACAGCTGGAGGGTGACCTGTCTGGGCTGTCCCTGATGTCTGAATGAGACAGCTTGGAGTTGGCAGCAGGGAAGGGGCTCCCACCTGCTTCCCAGGTATGGAGCCTCTCTTAGAATCCTAAAATGGTTTGGGTTTGAAGGGATTTAAAGCCTATCCAGTGCCACCCCTGCCATGGCAGGGACCCCTCCCACTGCCCCAGGTTGCTCCAGCCCCAATGTCCAACCTGGCCTGGGACACTGCCAGGGATCCAGGGACAGCCACAGCTTCTCTGGAAAACCAATTCCAAATGCCTCACCACCCTCCCAGGAAGGAATTCCTTCCCCATATCCCCTCTAGTCCTGCTTTCTGTCAGTTTGAAGCCATTCCCCCTTGTCCTGTCACTACAATTCCTGATGAAGCATCCCTTCCCAGATTCCTTGTAGTCCCTCTCCAGGTACTGGAAGATTGCTGTGAAGTCTCCAACCTTCTCTTCTCAGCCAGTCCATTCATCAGGAGTGCCAGGGAGTGCTTTGGCCCAGCCACAGCCTGCAAACCAATTTTGGGAGCTCTGCTGGTGTCCTCTGAAGAGCCTCGAGCACCAGGAAGCACAGCCTGGGGGGTCTCTGTGGGGACTCTTACTGAGAAATCTCAGAAATCACAGAAATCTTGTTGCTGACACAGTCTCAAGTTTGTGTCCTCTGACCCACAGCATCAACACAGAAATGTGTTTGAATAATATGGAAGGATTCAGATTAAGTGGAGAAAAGGGTTTTTTCAGTTCTAGGCTGGCTGCTTTGCTATGACACCAAATAATATCGAAGCTAAGCTTGAAGACAAAGCCCTGGAGATAAAAAAAAGGAGTAGAGCTTGATCCCTTTGCAAAATATATCCCAAGGAATCAACACTTGCTACTGGGAAACCACTGTCCCCCTACAGTTCGCAGATTATTTTTACTTTTCTGACAACCAGGAGGCCTTGTTGAACAGAAAGCCAAAGCTCCATGGTTTTTACCCCCTCAAGTCACAGGTTGGTGTTACCCTCGGCCTCCCTCTCTTGTGTAATGGACATTTCTCTAAAAAAGTGGATTTTTGTTTGTTTGTTTGTTTGTGTTTAGGTTGTGTTCAAGTAACAAGTAGATATCAGCAATAGGAATTCTTGTATCGGAATAAGGCAGATGCTTTTCACCACAAGTTTTTAATTCAAAATAAGGATATTTTCAAGGACAATTTCAATATGCCACAATGTAAATTGCTTATATTTTTGTCGTTGTAACATTATAAAATTCAAAGCTCCTCCTTAGGCAAACAAGATAGAAAGGCAGTAGATGGTCAGAATTTGAAACAGCTTTGTGTACAAACAGCACATGGCAGACCCTGCACTTGTTCTGACAGACTGGCTGAAAATGCCACCAGCAGCACAAAATCTGGCACGAGTTAAGGAGATACCAAATGCTAAATGTGCAAAACAACTTCTCCTTCCTGAGTTCAGGTTTCAAATTCTTCAGTTTTGTTGCACGGGGAGTCACTGGAAGGGATTCTAAGCAGGGGCTTCTTTCAAGAGCACCTGCATCAGTTCGTACCAAAGATTAACATGAGACACACTGAATAATTCAGAATTCTTTGAGTGGGAAGCAAGAAGAGTACACTGAAAATAACTTGTTTTTCTGGAAGAAGTTTGCCTTTTTGTAAAAGAAAAAAAAAATAAAATAAGAAGCTTGAACTTTTTTATTATGAAATATAAAATTTCAGACAAACCATTTCATCAATTTTAGATATGGTCCCTGTGCTGGATGTGCTCTGCTGAGAATTTGCTTTGCTAAAGTGCATAGCCCATGGTCATTATCCATTATCAACTCTATCCCTGAGGAAAAAACACTGTTCAAACTGAATTCCAGAAGCCACCATTGCTGTAACACAACTCAGCCCACAAATAGAAAAGAGACATAAAACATTCAAGCAACAACTCTTCAAAGTCAAGAATTTCCAATCTACATTTTTCAACTTAAGATATTTGAATTTCAATTTTTTTTGAAAAAGGATTTTTTTGGCACATGGGTGATTTGGGCTTATTTTGAAATGGAATTTTAAGCAAATAAAACTTATAAACTAATGTACTGAAATGGAGAAATGTCATTCTGATCCAAAGAGAGTTTTAGAAATTTTGAAGTAGCCCTCATGAGAACTTCCCTTGATTTTATTACAGAATAAGAATGGGAAAATGTTGTTGATCTGAAAGCTCAAGATGATCAGCTGTACATAAAATGTACTTAAAAGCATAGATACTGTATTAACCATTATTATTATTAAACACTTTTTCTGAAATAATAAATATCTTGCATTTCCAGTCCTTGATCTTGCTGTAACATAACATTCCTGTCTGACAGGAGTTTTGCTGATTTCCTTGGGACCCAAAATGTGGATTCTTCTTCCACAGTCCCATCAAACTCACTGTTCTGAAAATTAGAGCAGTCTATTTATGTCATTTATGTCCATCATTTTGCTGCGATATCACATTCTGCGTTATAAAGTTTGCAATTTTATTTCACTGCACAGGGAAAAAAGAAAAAAAAAAAAAGAAAAATAACTTATAACTTAAACTGACAGAACTGGTTTTAACTTTTCTCCCTTGCATGAAGGCATCCAAACACATAAAAAAGCAACTTCTTGGAGAAGTACATCCTACACGAGTGTCACATTCCTGATTTTCTTTGGGCTGATCCGATAATCAGTATGTCTTGGAGGTCGCACCTAGGAGAGAGCAAAAACAGTTACAGAACTAAAAGATCCCAGAAAAGCAGTCCCACAACGGGTCTCAGGAGGTTACCTGCCAACCCCTCACCCCAGAGCATCACAGCAAAATGAAATCTATCATCAGCAACCCACTCAAAATCCAAACACAAAGGAAAGCACGAGGAGCAGAGCGAAACAAAAGCTTCACATGCAACACGCTGCTGGCAGTTCTGGGAATTCATTATCTGATCTTCTGCTGCCTGAGAACTTCTTGTGGCCTCTGCAGTCTGTGAGCTTTTAAGCAAAAGGTGCTGTTGGGTGTTTATCCCCTGGTTCTTTTAAAGGAAATACCTGTTGAGCTGTAAAAAATCTGAACATTTGCTTTCCAAATCCATTAGAAATCACAGCACACCAGCATTTCACGTGGCTGGAAGATCACTCCCTGCATCTCAGTGTTTATCCAAGGCAGGCTTTTTTTAAACTTCCCAAGACTGCCAGGATTCCGCTACCACTGACTCCAGCCTGTTCTCAAACTGCCCTCGGGGGGATCAGAGCAGGACAAGTGCTCATCAGCCTTGGAAAGCTTTTCCTCATCTGAAACAAGTGCAGGTGCATCTCCAGGCCTAATTACTTCTGTGTTTTACAAAATATCATTGGAGAGGAAAAGACAAGGAAAAATTTGCTCTCAAATGCATCCAAGTAAATAAACTTTGGATTTTTAAATGTAGTAGCAACACCTCCTCCCTGCAATTCCTCACCTGGTGTCAAGCCCTTGGAAATGAATGGAAATTTCACTGTTTTTCACAATGAAATGTTTTATCAAGGCAAACTTGGTTCTCTAACTGCTGACCAATTTTCCTGAGGTTTGTTTCTGGAGCATTAATCATGTACAGTCTGTATTGCTCTGGTATTCTTCCAGTATTAAACATCTTCAATAATGCATTTGGTACATATACATTATTGAATAACACATGGAGGCAAATGTTAGATAACAAACGTGGACAACATGTCTCTGGTATTTAATGAGCCCCAGCACCACTGCGGGATAAATTTAACTATCCTAGAAACATTTCACAAGACAGCTGCCTTCTGTTTTAAACACAACTCTCTTTCTCCACACTCCCATCTCTTCTTCTTGCTAGAACATGCTGCTGTTTTCTAAATTTACCCTTCTTTACTGTTTATTTTTGCAGAGAGAGGTACTTTGGGAAGTAACAGCATCGCCTGGCTCTGCTCAAGGACCTTTTTTTTAAGATCCCTCTGCTGCACTTGATTTCTGGTCCAAAGACCTCAGTGGTGATGAGCAGAGAAGCTCTCTACTACATCTCCCACCAAAATAACAATTTTTCAAATAGAATGGGGGAAAAAAAAAAATCTGAGAAAATGCCAAAGGCAAGTTTTATGTTTGTGGAAAGGAAATATTCCCAGGTATTGTGGTCTGTGAGAATAAAGGATACTGACTCAGTAGCATACTGAATAACCAGAATATTTCAGAGGGGGCCCAAGGGTACCCTGTCTCTAAAACTCCCTGAAGAAGATCATGGTTTGAATCTGTGTTTAGCAAAATACTGAGGTGAGAATATTTCCCAGAACTTACTGCAGAAAAATATTCTATTGCACCAGATTTGCTAAAGGAAAAAATACATTAACCAGAAAGTTCATCCAGCAGTGTTGTGGAAAGAGGCAGTTTTGGGGCCGTTTGGAAACAATGCCACAGGAGATTTAGGGAGGGAATTCTGTCCTTGTGCCCCTGTGCTCAGGTGAGCCCCCACCTGCAGAGCTGCCCCAGCCCTGGTCCCAGCACAGGGAGGAGCTGGAGCTGCTGCAGAGAGCCCAGAGGAGGCAGCAGGATGAGCAGAGGATGGAGCAGCTCTGCTGGCAGGAAAGGCTGGCACAGCTGGCATTGTTCAGCTGCACAGGAGAAGCTTTGGGCTGAGCTCAGGGTGGCCTTGCAGGGCCTGAAGGAGCCCCAGGAAAGCTGGAGAGAGACAATTCCCAAGGGATGCAGGGACAGGACACAGGGAATGGCTTCAAAGTAGGATTTGATGGGATTTGGGGCAGGAATTGTTCCCTGGGATGGGCAGGGGCTGGCACAGGGTGCCCAGAGCAGCTGTGGCTGCCCCTGGATCCCTGGCAGTGTCCCAGGCCAGGTTGGACATTGGGGCTGGAGCAGCCTGGGGCAGTGGGAGGGGTCCCTGGATGGGCTTTAAGGTCCCTTCCATCCCAAGCCATTCCATGATTCCATGATTTAGGTCTGTATAGGATTCTGAACAGCTGGGGGCCAGAGGATGAGCACCAGCTGGATCCAGGCAGGCGCATGAGAGCACTGGGGAAAGGGAAAACCCACCAGGCCTCTTTTCCTTTAAAAATCCCATCTTCAGGAATGAGCATCCAGCCCCTGTCTGTCATGCCACTTCTCCTCTCCACCAAGGCATGAACTGAGCAGAGTTTGTTCCCAGGGTAGGGATTGACTTCCATGAGGATTAACCCTTGCCCTACTGCATCTCTCAGGGTTATTTACTTGAGAGTTACTTCTACTTCATGCTTACTGTGCTCCAGTACCAATTAATGAATAATTTCATGAATTTCAATCAACTCATGCTGTGTGCTGGCCCATTTTCTAGGAAGCTTTCTCTGAAGCAGCAGAGCCTTCCTGAGGTTGCACTTCACTGAAATGGAGGCTGTGGGCTGCTGGTCACTGACCTAAAACTCGTTTTCTGAATGCAATGGAAGACCTCATACAAGACATTACAAATAATAATGCAGAGGAGCAGGACCACAACAACCACTTCATCTCGATACCCTGAGCTGCTGGAGCTGCTGGAGCCCCTGCTTGGTTTTGATTTCAAAATTGTTTCCTCTTGAGATTAATTCAGTGCTCTACTAGTCCTGCCAGTCCTAGTCTGAGGAAAAATGGCTTCATAATTCATTACACCCTACACATTGAAGGGAAAAAACCCATCTCCAGTGGCTTGTTGCACAGCACAACATCATAGGAGTGAGTTTCTGAGGGGGTCTCCCCATCAGGAAGGATACACTTACATCAGCATTTCTTTTACATAGTTTTAAATCTCTTTGTACTGTCAGCTTGGCATCCAGTTAACCATGACAGTCACATGCTTCAAAGCCTGCCTGTTGATTTATCATCTGCCTTGGGTGCCTCTTCACAGGGATTACTATAAAAGGATTATAATACTGGGAAAAGCTTCACATAGTTTGGTGGTTTGGTTGGGGAAACAGATGCAGCACAGATCTTTTCATCTCTTCCAGCTCTTCAGCCAGACAAAAAAAGGAAGCTAGCAACACATGGATGAATCAGAAGGTAAACTGAGTGTGTATCAGCTGGTTTCAAGGTTGAATCCTTCCGTGGGGTTTTGAATTCTGATCTGCACTCAATGAAAGAAGCATTTCTGCTCTTGCAAGCATGTTTCAGTCAGTTCTGCACCCCGTGTGATACCAGTGATGTGAAGGATGAGCACACATCTGGCCCTGTGAAACAGGACTCTGATCTCAACACTGGTGTGACAGAAGGCAACTCCTCAGACACTGATGCTGTGGAAGTGTGTCTGTGATAAACCAAAGGCTTGGGATTAGCCAGCCAAAACAAAATTCAAGTCTAACTGCATTAGAACAAAGTGCTGACATTAATGTGGCAGGAGTGCTCCCAAATGTGTCTGCATGCATCACACACTGGGCTAACAAAAACAGAAAAAAAATCAGGGGGGCACAGCTTTCTGGTTTTGAAGGTTGTTTCTCCCCCTGCCCTTAGTTTTCAATTTTGATTCTAAAATCACTTCATTTACAGGAAAACACCCACCCCATAAATTTTGGGTATCCTTGAAATAATTCAGGTACACTATTACTTCAAGTAACAAACCAGTTGCATTCTGTCAACTTTTTGAACACTCAGTACATTTCCCTGCCCATCAATACAGCCTGGAAATTCCCCCTTGTTTCTTCATGTGTTAATCCCACCCATATGCCTTCACTCCTCCCCTTCTCCCACCCCACAGATATTTGGGGAAAAACCCTGTAAACTGCACCTGCCATTTCTCTATCTGTATCATCAATATTTATTACTCTCTTAATCAAGATATGCTAACCAATGGATATCATAACATGACATACCCTGCAGCCCATTTCATCAGCAGGGGTAAAATGTTTGCTTTCATTGATTTATTTTTCTATTTATTGACCTTTTAATTCAATTTTGATAGCTTAATTTTTCTTTCCAATAGCCCTCAGAGTCAGAGCAGTTTTCTATATGGGGCAATAAATGGAGCTGCAATTCATCATTCATTTCCTTCTCGGTATAAAACCACAACCACAGCTAAATAATATTTTCAGTTTATAGAATGTCATTTGGAGTAGTTAAGAAGAAAAATAGATCCTTCCCCATTAAGGGAGCCATGGTTCTTTCTGGATTGGAAAGGAGGAGTGTGGAAGCTTCCTGGAGCTGTGCTGAAGTCAGGGATGAATCCGGCCCCTTGGAAATGAGCATTCACACCCACTTATGGAATCCTGATTTATCACAGAGACGTTTATGACATATTAAATGAGCTAATTATGAAGCTTTTCTAGGAGATTGTCCAATCCTGCAAGTTGCTCAGTCCTTAGAGGTCCTTCTGTGGGAACTTAGAATTCCTTGGAAGAACTCAGGACCTGGCAGACCTGGCCCTTGTTCAGGCACAACTGTCCGTGGGGCTGCCCCAAAACCTGCAAAATCCCAGGCAGGGGATCCCTCTCACTGCTCTTGGGTTTTGGAAGGAGCACTGTGGGTCAGGGAAAGAGGAACTGTTCCCTGAGTGGGATGTTGGTCCCTAAACACATTTTTCTGGCAGCTCAGCCCCAGTAGTGGAAGCAAGGATCACACTCTGCCATCCCTGACAGGAACTATATTTGCAATTAAACAGAAGCCTGTACCTTTGCTCTCAGTTTGACCTTTTCTCAGTTAATATCATCACAGTAAAGACCTTCCAGCACCTCTGACTGATGCTTCTGGCCCCTTCTTCCAGTGGCTGGTAATTTTTCCCTCAGCTCAATAATTTGCTTCGTTACTCATCATGTTTTAAACGTCTCACACACCTTTGATTTTCTTCCCTTGTTCTTTGCCAAACCTTTTGTTCAGGTTGTGAATTGATCAGCGCAATTACTGGGCAGCATTTATCTTCTGTGGACGTTTCACATTAGTTTCTGATTCAAAGAGTTTGAATGGCCAAAAGCTGAGCTCAGTGTTTTTCTGCTGTCACCCTGACACACACCAGGGATTCCAGGTTTGTACCCAGTTGGGTCTATGGGTAACAAATCCTGAGGAAGCAAAGCCTGTAATATGAAGTCTCCTTCAATCTCACAAATAATTTAAAATTGTAACTTTTTTACATATGGAACAGAAGGGATCAAATTTGAAACCATTACCTTTAGAGACAGGGGAACAGACAAGCTTTTACATCTTCAATCTGTAATTTTTCCATCAGTAGATGGACTTCCTGCTCCTCAGGGAGGCCTTGTATTTTCCTTCCTCCTTCTTGACCTCCAAAAAAGCACTGCAAGGACTTTTGCTCATTTTTCCTGATTATCCAGGGAGAGAGAAGTAATTTGTTGAAGTCCACCCCTTCCTGACCTCTTTCACTATGGAAAAAACTCTCAGGATAACTTTTCTTCCTCCTGTTTTTGTTTTTTGGTTTCTGTTTTTTTTAAACCCCTATTTCTCACTAAAAGGTCCTGAAGAATAAGGATGAGAAATCTTTGGAAATGTTTCAAATATTCAGGCAGGGAAAGCCAACTGAGAATCACAATTTTCTGCATCTAGAAGATGGAAGGAAGGCAGGGGGTTTCTGAACAAATTGGTTGATTCAGCACTAGCCAGCAAACAGCTAAATGAGACAACATCTGATTTCTCCTGCTTAACAAGAAATATAATGAAAGAGCACTACAATGGTTTTTAGGCAATATATTGGCATCAGTGGTGATTGAACTTTCTTGGAATATATCCAGGAACACCTTTTGTGAGAAAACTTGTATTGTGCAGTTAACAGGGAAGGTTATGAATGTAAAAGGAAAATGCTTTTTGTCTGGGAAATGTTTTCCTCTGTTTGCATTTATTGTGATAAAATTGAATCATGGACTGCAAATACACAATTTAGGGTAAACCTTCAGCAGCCTTTTATCAGCTCCTGCATACACAAGATGGGGCCATCACAATATACTGAGAAGCACTGTTCAAACTGAGAAATAGTTTGTCTTCATCAAGCTATTTTTAGATTGCTAAATATTCCTCTAACACATGGAAAATAGTTATAAATAATTTTCACCTCTTGATTCTCTCTTGGTGTTTTTCAAGAATGTATGTGCAGCTGTTGATGCAGGTGGAAGCCACTGTAACAGAGTTTTTATATTGTCCAGGGACAACTGGTTTAAAAATCATGAATATTTCAGTTTTATGCTGTGTTCCTGTGATGGATTCAAAGTTTCCCACTTGAACTCCTAGGCCATCTAAGCCAGGATTTCATGTGGAGGCTGCACCTTTCATGTCTCAGTTTGAATCAGGACAGTGAACTCAGTCTCCTGACGGCCCTCACTCACAACATTATTGTTCTCACAGTGGATGGAGCTGCCTGAGAACACCCAAATTTGATGCTTTTCAGATGTCACTAAATGCCTTAATGCCCAATTAATACCTCAGTGCCCAGACAGTGCCCAGCAGTGAGCACCCAGGCACTGGGAAATGGCCAAATGAATGTCAGAACCACCAAATCCCAGAGTCAGCAAGGCTGGCAGAGACCTTCCACATCATCCAGCCTCATCATCAACCCAACGCCACCATCATCACCCCTAAACCATGTCCCCAGGTTCCTCTGGGAGTCAACATCCTGCCCTGAAATGTGTCCAGGGTGCTCAGCACAACCTCTCCTGCTTGTCAGAGCAGACACCACATGCCACATGCATGGAAACACAGCCAGTGCCCCACAATCCTGTTCACATGAATTCCAAATTCTGTCTGAAAGCGTTGCCTGGGGTTAGAGATCCACACTGATGCCTCCACTGTTTTGTGCAGACTTTTCAGCTTTGCTTTAACAGTATTTTGTTTGACAAGTAATTCATGTCAACCATCATAACTACCAGGCAGAAATGCATCAGTGTCATTGCTGTTATTTTTTACTGGTATTGTGTGATCGTTGTTTTAATTGTTGATTGAGTGCTTCCTAAATTTCATTGTGTGCCAAAAGAAGTTGACACACTCTGCTGTGATTTATGTGCAATGTCATCCCCAAGACAGATTTCTGCATTGTACATGTTGAAGCAGCTCTTCAGAAATAAATGAGTTATCACTGTGTTGAGGAGTGAACTCAGTACCACATCACTTTCTCAAGAGAATATTGGCAAAAAAACATCCTGGAGGTGCTAAATGGATTTTACAAAAATATGGCATAAATTAAGATTCACATTGCTCTTGTGCTGGAAGCTGAGAGCATCACCAGCCTTCAGAACGAGGCCACTAAGAATGGAGACATTGGAAGAATAAACACTGAGTTTTTCTTTTTACATTTTATCCACATAGAAAAAGGGCAAAGCTCTGGGGGCACTGGATGTTGGGTGTTTGTTTTCCCTCCCAGCTCTTACTGCTGAGATACAAAGGTTTCGAGATCAATGTAAAGTTCCTGATTGAAGCAACTTCTAGAATATTGGAAAATATAGTCCAGAAATGATCCAGAGAAAATGTACATTTATTTACACTCTCTACACTGGATTTTGTTTGCAAAGGAACCTCAAACCTCACCTTCACAGTGCCTCCATCCTATATTCATATTTCCTTAAGACTGAAAGAAAATATAGTCAAGAATGCTGAAGGGATATTCCACTTACCCAATTACAGCTGTAATTGATTTCTAACTGTCTACCTCCACCCAAAATCTATGTTTGGCTCTAGCACAGTACACACGCTGGGAAAAATTAAAATAAGGTCGAGATATTCAAGATATCAGCATTACCTTTGGTACAGAACTGATGTGTAAATTGTCATCAGGGCCAGCAAACT
Source organism: Certhia americana (assembly GCA_018697195.1). Taxonomy (NCBI): domain Eukaryota; kingdom Metazoa; phylum Chordata; class Aves; order Passeriformes; family Certhiidae; genus Certhia; species Certhia americana. Next base: position 113,428,172 of record CM031857.1, read on the forward strand.
TTGAAAACATTGGGGGAAGAGAGGCAAGTCCTGCAACAAGAATATAAAAGATTACTGTTACTCAGTGTCCACCATGGCACGAACCCCAATGGCTAAATAGGATTTAATATTGTGAGCAGAACCAAGGCTCATTTTTGGGCTAATGTGGCCAGATTTTTGTATTGAGGGTGACTTCTGTGAGGTCCAGGAGCTGCCCTGTGTCGGACAGAGGCAGTTCCAGGTGGCTCCAGCAGGGTCCTGCCTGAGCTGTGACATTTCACCTTAAGGAAAGGTAAAAAACAGCCTGCACAGCAGGACCTGGGAAAGAGGAGTGAAAAAGTGTGAGGGAAACAGTCCTGGAGACACCCAGGTCAGTGGAGAAGGGAGGTGACCAGAACACAAACAAATATGAAAAAAAAAAAAAAAAAAAGCCAATCTAGGACTCTATGGAATCAATTTGTCCAGATTCACTTAATTTTCCTTTTATTTTTCATAACTTCTGCATTTTCTAATACTACATACTCTCAAAATCTTTCCCCTGTACTTATTTCTTCACCACTTATTTGTCAGAGAGGAAAAGAAGTGTGCCTGGATTATAGACTCTGCACAATAATTTTATGCCATTAAGTGTTTAATTAAATGTTTTGAGAATGTGGTTATAAATGCAAGTGGCGGGTAACGATTTGGTGGAGATTTACATTTGCTTTTGAAGAGTCTTTGTGCTTAAGGACAAGAATTTATAATGCCTTAGTCATTTATCAGTAAAATAATAGTTCACTAACTGCCTTTATTCTTTCTCTCTTCTCTCTTTTTTTTTTCCTTTTCATGTTGGTAGTGGTGGATTTTCTTTTGTTTTCACAGACCAACTGCAAAATATTGCCTAAATTGCTGCTTGTATGAAAATCCAGTCCTCCCACATCTGGCCCCAGAAGACAATTGGAAGAACAAAGGCATTTTAAAAAAAGAACCCCAGAACTAAATCTAAATTCAGTTGCAAAGAACTTGGATGTTTCCTCAATATTTTTAGTGGATCTTCCTCTAAAAAATCAAAAATGTTCTGGAGAGGTACTAAATACTGTGAAACCTCATTATTTTAATTGCTTGACCTGTTGTCCAAAAGGCCCCTGTTGAGAAGCAATTTGACAACCTGTGATTCACCAGCTTAGACTCACTTGGGCTTTGTGCTGTGTTCCACAATTCCTCTGGAATGTATCCCAGATTTTCACTGCCACTCCTCTGCCTGTTTTCCAAATCACCATCTTTTTTCTTCTCAGCTGAAACTTTTCTAGAAAACAAAAAGGTGTCATTAGAAGTTCTTCATGGTGAGAGAACTCTCGGGTAGCAGACTGGAGAGAAAAAAAAGTAAATGTATCACATCCCCAAAAAAATAGGTGTAAAACACATTCCAAGCAATTTGCCAGTACAGATCTTGTTCCATGGAAGTACTGCCCATGGAATTCTGTTTGGAAAGTTTCCATCAGCTGCATTGTCAAAAACCATGAAAATGAGGCAGCCTTCAAAAAGTGTGGACCCTGTGCCAGACCACAGGTTTCGTAGAAAGTTAATTTTGATCTCTGATTCTGAGTTCCAGGATATTTAGGTGCCTAATAATGCAAAACCAGCCAGGTCACTTATGACAGATCATCATCTTGGTGCCCAGCTGCAAAACCAAAGTGTGTCCTCTCACATCCCCGCAGCCAGTGATGCATCTGTCCACTCTGAAGTTAATCTTTCACTCTGAAATTTACTTTACCCACGAGAGAAATTCCTTGGTTAAAGTTACACATCTCCAAATTTGCCCTCCCAGCCGCACAGGGAGAGAATGGTGCTTTTTTACCCAAAGTTCCTGGATAACCAGGAATTTGTTGGGAAGGGATGTTAATGACGTTTGTGGAAACTGCTGTGTGTCCTTTTACAAAAGTTGTAGTGAGGGTCGGGCTGTGCTGCCAGGAACAGGGACAGGAGCAGAGGGAACGGCCTCAGGCTGGGCCAGGGCAGGCTCAGGGTGGAGGCCAGGAGCAATTTGCCCATGGCAAGGGTGCTCAGGCCTTGGCAGGGGCTGCCCAGGGAGCTTTGGAGTGCCCATCCCTGCAGGTGACACCTGGAGGTGGCACTCAGTGCTCTGGGATGGGGACAGGGCACAGCTGGGACTTGATCAACTTATAGGTCTTTTCCAACCTCAGTGATTCCATGATTCTGTAATTCTACTTCTTTTGTATTTATTAGGAATCACTTTGCATGCCCACAGAGCTTTGGAGGGGCGTTACCAATGCACACACAAATTTGGTGAGTCAGCTGTCAGCTATGGGGCTTTTTTAGGACATAAACAGGTTAGACACCACTAAGAGCCCTGCCATGGTTGCTAGAAGACAAAAGCAATTGTTTAGGGCTACCACCCCCACGTTACATGACACTGTGCTGACAGTGTAGTAAAATAAAAAACAGACTCAGTGGAGTAAAATAAAAAAAAAAAAAAAGAAGCTTAAAAAAAAAAAAAAAAAAAGTTGTGGGAGGAATAGGAAGATAGCCAGCCAAGTTAAAAATAAAGGTGGGAAATAAACCAGTGAATGTTTGCTCTCATTACTTCTTTGCTACCACAGCAATGCAGCTTCCAAAATCTGGACAAGCATCGTTCTTTTTACTACAGGGAAGTTCCCCCCAAGGAAAAAAACACCGAGCCTACAAAATCTGTGACTATTCATAATCCTTGTGATTCCAGGGTCATTGTTTTTCAAACCTTGAAGAACTGTCAGCATTGAATCTCCAAGTCCAAAATGAGCCTCAGAGCCTGAACACATCTCAGTTTTCTTAACTTTCAAGTATAAGCAAGGTTTGTGAACACACTGAGATAACTCATCTTTAAAATTAATGGAGAAATAGTAATTTTGCAGTACTGAGAGCTAAAAACACACATCTGCCATGAAGGTAGAATTGTTTCTGGCCAGACCAGATGCAAAAAGATAGAGGGAAAGGAAAGTTATGCCCTATTCTGGACCTATTCAGGTTGTCTGAAAGAAGCACTGCAGATCCACAACAGCAAGGCAGGGTCTGGGAAGGACATGGACCTGACTGTTGCAGACCCCACTGCTGGGCAGGTCCTTCCCTGAATGTTCAACTGGTTTTGACTTAGTAGGGTTGATCCTTGTGGAAGCTTTTGGGATTCTGAACCAAGGCAGAATCCAAGCAATCCCTGCTGATTTAGTCTTGCCCCTATTTATATAGCTGCACTTGGCAAAATGATGAATTTAGCCCCACAAAGCAAGAAATCACATGGAAGTTTACACATATGGCATGGCATAATAAGCATCATTTCCTTGGGAGAAAACAGAGGGTATCTAATTTCCTTATTTTCTTTCCTATCAACAAAATGCTCTACAAATGGAAATCTGTCAACAGACCTCCACAAACTTTCCCCACAAGAGGCTGCTAATGAAACTGGGAATTCCTGACATGCCAGGCAACAGGGTGGAACATTCTGCAAACTCATTAAGGGACTGGGATCTAAAAGCCCCACAAGTGTAAGCGGAGGATGAATTTACAATGCTGCCTAAATATAAATAATAATATGAATAACCCCCCCTGTCATGGCTATCACAGCCACACAGGTGCTGATAAAAAGGATCTTAATGCTGAGAGCCACCAGTTATTGATTTCTAAAGTTTTCCAGCTCAGTGCAATAATGGAGCAACGGCTTGGTACTGGAACACCTCTGACAATCACTGAATGAGGTGCTGACACCCACCCATGGGGCAGCTTTATTAATTTTTTACAGAATTACAGAATAGCTTGGGTTGGAAGAAACCTTAAAGATCATCTTGCTCCAAGCCCCTGCCATGGTCATGGACATCTTCCCACTCTCCCAGGCTGCCCCAATGAACACTCCCAGGGATGAAGGGTCCTATAACCAGAGGCAACACTTTCAGACAGAATTTGGAATGCTTGTGAGCAGGACTGGGGGGCACTGGCTGTGCTTCCATGCATGTGGCACATGGTGTCTGCTCTGACAGCCAGGAGAGGTTGTTCTGAGCACCCTGGACACATTCAGGGCAGGATGTTGACTCCCAGAGGAATCTGGGGACATAGTTTAGGGGTGATGATGGTGGCGTTGGGTTGATGATGGGGCTGGATGATGTGGAAGGTCTCTGCCAGCCTTGCTGACTCTGGGATTTGGTGGTTCTGGGGTTCACTCTGGGTGACTGGGAGCTGCTCAAGGTCGGGGCAATTCCCCTGATGTGGGAAGCAGGATCACCTGTGGCAGGGAATAATCACCTCTGGACAACCTGTACCAGTGACTCACCACCCTCCCAGTCAAGATTTTCTTCTTAATATCTAATCTAAACCTGCCCTCTGAACCCCCTTTTTTAACCACTTTATCCAGCCTGAAAGAGCCGGGCAGCCGGTGGAATTGGCTCCGGGGATCGCCGCTCCCAGCTCCAGCCGCGCTGCCGGTCTGGCAGTGACATCCTGTGGCGGCGGCGACAATCGCCCTGCGGGCTCTGGTGGCCAGCCACCCTCCCCTGGCTCCCCCGGGACCCTTTGGGGACACAGCGGGCTCCGAGCCATTCGCTTTGTCCCTCGGCTTTAGCAGAATGCCTGCTCGGTTTGTCAGACAGCGAGGCGGCGCTTTGGGGTCCCGCTGGGGTTTTGGAGGGGTTTTCACCCTTATGGGATCAGAATTCCCAGCCTGCTGCGAGCCCTGGCGCTCGCTTTCATCCCAAAGGTTAGCTCCCCTTCCCCTGGATGCTGTCCCTCTGCTGTCCCCACAGCAGCTCCGGGAGTTCTGGGATGAAGGATGCCAGGACAAGGACACTGGCGCATCCCTCTCACCACCCTGCAGCAGCCTCAAAGAGTCCAGCGAATGCAAAAAGGTTTTCCCACATCTGACTTACCTTACTTCATTTTGATAAGTAGATCCTGAGAATGAAGAAGAAAAAAAAAAAGTGTTTAAAGTGCAGGAAATTAAAATTTCAAACTTCCAGAAGTTCTCTAAGAGCATGACCTGAGCATCTCTCCACCACCCTGTCTGCAAAACTGGGCAGCCCTGTAGAGCACCTGACATGGAAAATAGAATTAGGCACACAGCACTGAGAATATTCTTCAATTAAGAACCTTTAAATGTCTTTAAAAGTGGATGTACTCCCAAAAAACATCACGCCCTGGGAGTTAATGTGAAGTGCTGACACTGATGGAATAAATTTATGAGAGAAACATGATGGTGAAATTAAGGAGGATCTTAAACAGGTCAGAGTTAAGAGCAGGATCTGCCTGCTCAGTCTTGGGCTTGCAGGTCTTCTTGTGCAGCATCAGAGCTGACACAAGTAGATTTATGCCTAATCAAAACCTCTTTTTAATGTATAGACCAGCTGTGAAGGTCCACTCACCTCTCCTCTTTAGGCAGCAGCGCACAGCAACCACAATAATAACGATCAGGAGAACAATACCAAGAAATGAAAGCACAACTGCAAGTACAATAACCCACGTGTTCCTGTCGTCTTCACTGTACTCATTTTCTGTTAAATTAAATGGAGAAACATTGGATTATCAGAGTCTCAAAACATCCTTTCCAGCATATTTACCTTTTCTGTGTGATACTATTAAGTGCTTGGTGAATATTTAACAAGGAGTCTGTGTTTTCCAGATGACAGACTCTGCATTTATGGATGGCACCCAAGAATTTAAAATATCCCTGAGTTCAAATTTTTTATTGTAGTTGAAACTTCTCCCACTGCTGCTTCTCTTCTGAAAAGCACAGGGTTGCAATCTTCAAACTTAACTTTATTTTATAATTATGTTGGGCCTCACAGAGTCCTTTGGGGAGAGGTGTTAAGATTTAATTTAGGAGTCCATGCTGCAGATATTGAGTGTCTTGCCTGACTGTTCTTGTCAGTGGAAAGAAAACAGGTATTTTGGGTTACAATTAATTTGATCAAATGTGTATGTGTGCCTTTTAATAAGCTGAACTGCTTTGAAAAAAATGTCCATTTCTCCCCACATATCACATCAAGAGTTGTAGGTGATTAGTACAGTTGGTGATCTCTAGCCTGGAAAAATGATTTTCCAATCAATTCTATCTTGGGATTTCAAGAGGTGTTTGGTTTTGGGATGTATTTGGTGGGAAACCTGTTCCACATGAAAGAACACCAGTGAGGAACACACAGCTACTGACCCATCTTCTCTACAGCATTCTCACATTTAACTTATTCCTTCATCCTTGCTGTAATTCACAGGGTTAAATGAGGGGATTTAAGGATAATTCAATGTCTTGCTGAAATCGGTTGCTATGACCAAACAGGGCGCCCACTTGCACAGAATTTTAAAAATACTTTGCATTTAGAATTACAGAATCATGGAATGATTTGGGTTGGAAGGAACCTCAAAGATCACTCAGTTCCACCCCCTGCCATGGGCAGGGACACCTTCCACCATTCCAGGTTGATCCAAGTCCTGGTCTTGGACATTTCCATGGATGGGGAATATTTCTCAGGCAGCTGGATGTACAAGGAAGATGCCAGTTCTGCTCGTCACATCATCCTGCCCCTTGGTTTGACCAAATATTCCAGAAGCACCTCCAATTTGGCTTCCCTTTGGAAAGTAGCTCCAAAACACTTTTGAGAGCTGTTTAGAAACAATCTTCCAATCCAAATTACAGGTGTGAGACACATCCAGATTCGGCACAGTTCTGTCCCATGGGTTTATGATTGTCTTTTCCTCATTGGAGCTCCCAATTAACAACTCCATGGCCACACTTGGCTGCCAGCCTGTGGGAAAGGTACCACAGGAATCAGGGTGACTGGGAGCTGCTCAAGGTTGGGACAATTCCCCTGATGTGGAACCAGGGAATAAACAAAACCTTTTCTATCTACAAATTTTCCTGGGTGTGTGTTTGGGATTTGGAGGTTTCAGACTGGAAAGATGCAGTACCAGAGCCTCCTACAAACATCTGCCAGGAATCCACACTCTCCAAAGCTCAGGTCATTGTCATTAATGTCATTAATCAGTTTGTTCCAGTCTTCTCTAATACTAATGCTCAACCAGCATGTTTGGAATTTCTTCTAGTAGGAAAAAAAACCAAAAAAGCACTCAGTAACCAGAAAATTAGCAGTATATCCTGTAGGCTGCCATCAATTGATGATAAACTTGTTCATAGTATTTGTATCTAGAAGTATTTCAAGAGATATCTACATTTTAGTACATTTTGTTCCATAGAGATGCCACTGGGATTTCAAGAGGACTAAAATATTAAAATATGAATGACATCTATTTAGCTAGAGGGGAAAGCTTAACCCTAGTGAGAAGGGAGGAGCTAAACACACCTGCACCAGCCCATTCCTGCAGGCTGGTTGCCACACCAAGGTATTTCCTTCCCTGTCAGGGTCAGGTTATGTGCCAAGAGATTTATGGAGCTGAAGCCAGAAGGACAGGGTACAACACCAACACTCCCAGAGCTTCAGCATTTTTGTATCTCTGCAGTTTTGGAGGAAGCAGAAAGAAACTGGAGCTGGGTATGACTGAGGAGCTGCCAGGTGAACCCACAAGCAGGGAGGGGCATGTAGGTGTGAAGGTATTAAATCCCTTTGAGTCCATCAGGAAATCCAAGCCAAGTCCCATGAAGTGTTTAGTGTGGACAAAGCTACTTCCTCATTCCACAGGGCCCATCCTCTGTTGCCATCCCAACCTCTGGCTCCTGTCAAAGTTGTCCAAACACAGACTTTGACAAAGTGTTTGCAGAAAAGGGGATCTTTCCAGGCAGGTGCAGGTGACCAGTGAGGAATGAGAGACTGGAAAATCCTGCACGTGGCTTCTTGGGCACTTTGGAGCTTTCTGGCTGAGTTCAAAAGCAAAGGATGTCCAGGCTCATGGGAGACTCTCTGTGCTCAACTTCTACAGGTCAAAAGCCACAGGAATTCAACACCAAAGCCACAGACAGCTTGGAGCCAGCTAAGGGACTCCATCATGGATCCCATTCCAAGTAACAGCTCTGTGAATGCATCCCCTGGGATAACTCTGTAGGAGCTCCCAAATTTCAGGCCCAGCCAAACACCACTGTAGGAAAAGTGAATAACATAAAAATGCATCACTTTGAATAGAAAGACTGACCCAGAGGTGCAGGAAGGTGGGACATTCCCTCACCAGGGGCTGGTGGCTGGAGAGGACTCAGATTTTTGGTAGTTCTTGTATTGTATTGCTTGAGAGGAACAAGGAGGAATTTGATTCCTCCAGCTTTTAAGTGAAGGAGAAAATTGATATTTCAGTAGTTTTTGGAAGGATTTCTGACATATTTGAAGCTGGTTGTGTTCTTTCCCAACAGCCAGCTAAGGCTGAGCCTGTATATGAAAACAGGGACAAGCCCTTAGATTTTCAGTGTGATATATACATTATATACCTTCCTGTGTCATAAATGCCATGTTTTTATTTCATTCTGATCATTTAAAGTTTTCAGATTTCTCCTATACTGTCAAATTTTGAGTGCCTGCTGCTGCTGCACAATAGTATTTCCAAAGATAAATGAATGATGGTCCTATACAATCACTAATTATACACTAATAGTGCTTCATGACATCTGTTTTTCTACTCTTCTGATCTGCAGGGAGTAGCTATGGAAACGTCACAAATGAGTGGGCAGGGGAATTTATTTCCTCAGGACAGTCCTGTTTTGCTTAGTCAGTAATTAAGATCAATGTGACTACAAAAGGCCACGTTAGGGATGGTAAAATGACCTTTTCCAACTGCATTAACAAGCAAGCACTTCTGAAAAAGGCCTGCTAATAATGATTCACACTGAAAACAAAGGGCACAGCTATTCAATCTTCCCAGTTGTTTATGTGTCAAAATGTCTGTACCAAACCCCTCATTGATACCCTGAAAGGATGTTTAGCATGTGCTTCCTTCACCCATTGCAAAAGAAGAATCAGTTCATCAAGAGAAGCTGTCAGCATGATTACAACCTTAGCAAAAATATTTAGAGTTATCAAAGGCCTTGCTAAGTGCTCTGGAGAGATTTACATGATATCCAGGCTTGGATTAAAGCAAATTTGAGTTTCCTTGAATAAAAGCCATTAAAGAGCAACCTAATGCACGGCACAAAAAAATTCATGTATGTTTGCACATAATTTATTCTGAGTTGGGTGAAGAAACTGGGAGGGTTTTTTCCAGATCAGGGGTAGAACTGGTATTGGATAAGATGGAGAAAAATTTCACATGAGGGTTTGGTTTTGTAAGAAATTAAGTTAAATGGCAGGCATGCTCTGATCATGGATATTTCACATCTAAGTTCCTTGGGTGTTTTCTTGGTCAAGGAGCAAAGAGTGGTTTTCCTAGCTGTGAATCCACAGGAGTCAGATATTTGTCAGAGGCTTTGTCTTCCTCAGTCCTACCTTGGGCTTCATGGTTCATTAGACTGGTAAAAGTACATTTAACCCTACCTACACATCACTCTGTGACTCCCAGCTCTGAATTCCACACCCCAGAGGATTCCATTTGCAAATAAACGACTTTTTAAAGCAAAACAAACTGGAACAAAACGCACAGCTCCGAGTACAGGCGGTACAGGACGGGAAAAGCACAACAAGCATTCACTTACCCGCGACGGAGTTGTCAAAAATAAGAGTTACAGTTGCATTCTGAGGGCTGGGGAGTGCTTCTATGTCAGCTAAACAAGCCAAAACCTCCGTGTCCGTCGGAGTCAGAGTTAAGGTGCTCAGGGCATTGTGGAGGCCATGAGATCCTGGGCTTTGCTGGGTAACATAGCTGGACTTATCAATCAAAGAGTCATTTGCCATCCAGGTAATGTCTGGAGCCGGGGCCCATCCTAAGGCTTCGCAAACAATCTCAATTGTTTGGTTCTCTTTTACTGTTAAGGTGCTATTTTTGATGAGTAAAGATCCATTAACTGTGGGAGGGAAAAGATGTTTTTGTTACTTCAGAATGTTTTCGCTGCATGGCTTTCCTGCTGGTAGTTTTAAATCTTATCTCGCTACCCAGAAATAGCTATGCCTTGAGATATGAAGTGGAAAACAATTATTAATGCAGATACACCATATGCATGATGGAAACATGCAGATATTTCAACTGCACGGGCCTGTTACCCAACATGTCTAAAGCACAAGTCTCAGCTTTCAGTTCCTTTCCAATAAAAAGCAGGAAATTGCACTTTTTAGCCATCTTGACACATATCCAGCTGGTGGACAACATAATGAAATAACAGTGCTTCTCTCTAAGTTTTAAATATGCTCAGGTCATATAAGAAGAGGTTTACAGGTAGGTGATGAGAGGTCATCACTGCACCAAGCCCCTCCTTGACAAATGGATGGTGCCTGGTGGTGAGATGCTGCTTTCCTGGCTGCAGGCTGACAAGGAATAAGAGATGGAACAGGAAAAGCAGGGGCAGTTATAACCTTTGCTATTGGCACTCTGCATGTGACTCTAAAACCTGCTTGGACAGTAAAACTAGGATGAGGAGGGCAGGAAGCAAAGGATGGCAAATGAGAGCACGTACTCCTTCCCAGGGATAACTTGAGCATATTCCTCAGAGGATTCCCTTAAGTGCAGCACAATCAAACAGCTTTTTGCTGGCGGCTATACACACCTTGCACAGAAAGAAAGGCAAAGTTGTTCTCGCTGGGCTGCTGGATGCTGCACTCAATCCTGCCAGAGTCACTCAGCTGGGTGTTGTGGATGATCAGCTCCGAGGTGAACTCATCCCCACTGGTGTAGTTCTGGGAGGTGAAGCGTTCTGTGGTTTCCACAGAGCCCTGGGAGCTGAGGACAGTGAGGACAGGGCTGCCCTTGGAGAGCCAGATGAGGACTTTCCATCCTGCAGACACCGTGCAGTTGAACCGTGCTGCTGAGCCAGCCAGGACTGTGGCATTCTCAGGGCCTTTGGTGATGGAGTAACAAAAGCCCAGACCTGAGAGGGAACCAAGACCAGCCCATAAATACATCTACAACACCAACAGAGGTGGCTGGATAGAGTAAAACATCTTAACTGGTTCAGAGACAGAGGTATGCAATCTAATCTTTCAGATCCTGCTTAGATCAAGTGGTTTCCTTTAAAAATGCCTTTAATTATTTTGTCTCTCCTTCTCCCACTCCAAAATCACCTGTTTCTCTTCAGTAATTCACAGACTACCATTTTGCTGACAGAAAAAATTCCACTTTTAAATAGGGAAATACATGAGTTGCCTACACTTTAAATAATTAAAGGAATGTAACCAGTCCCTTTTCCATACCTTGAACTGCTGCTGATTTTTTTCAGCCCCATCATCTATTCTTCAGTGCTCTTTCCCCTATTCCTCAATCATTCATCACAGGCATTGTGATGTATTTCTTCTAAAGCCTTCCTCAGGCTTTCTGTTAACCAGAGCTGCTGCAACTCATTAGTTTTAACTTCTGGAAAGGCAGTGTGACTTTTGGCTAATATTTTTCAGAGGTGAAAGCTCCTAGCAAAGTCATTTTGTTCTCCTTTCCTCCTCATGGACCCAGGGCCTCCCATTGCCAACTCCACCAATGGCACAGGGCTTCATCCAGGGATATTTTGAGTCCAAGCATGGACATTTCACTCCCTGCAGACCCAACAGTCCTGCCAGGGCGGATATGCCTCACAGAGGGAGCACCAGGACTGCCAGTGGTGCCCCAATGGGTCCAGCTGAGCTCTGCACCATGACAGCAATTAGACACTGCAGGCCATGGCAGCCTAATTAAAACCCCGTGCCCAAAAATTTGGCCTGAGAATAAGTGTTCAATTATGTTCCAGGAGAAAGGAAGTCTGACATGGTCATTACTCCCTTGCTAAGAGTATTCAGGACAATGAAGTAATTTTTAAGGGTTTTGTTCACAGCAAGTTTTTTTTTTTTTTTTAAGGTAGTTTATTCATTAATGGATTACCTACAAATTATTGAAAAAATACATTTTTCTTTCAGCCAGCAGCTGATGTGACAGAAGGACATGCTGTATTTTTCACACAACAGGGGTGTGAAAAATGTATAAATGGAACCAGAGCCCAATCTCAGTGATGACATTGCCACCAGTGCCTCAGAGAACTGCTCCCAGGACACAGGGGCTGGAATCTCACTGCTCCATCACCCAGACCCTACTGCAGTTCCCAGCCCACATTTAACCACTGTCTATCCAACCAGGTTGGTGCCAGGAATTTTTCTTTAATATAAATAGCTCCTCTCTTTCCTCCCACCCACTGCAAGCATTTGCAGACCTCTTTGTTTTGCAGGGTTGTGCAAACCTGGCTCTCCCTGGTTCTGTGTGTGGCTGATTCTGAGTTCTCTCATGTTTACAAAAACCTTCACAAAAATTTTCCACCTTCCTGGGTTATGTTACCTCTGCCATGCACCTCAGTCTGCAAAGTGTATCTTTGCGTGAACAACAAAACATTAAATGAAAAGCAAACTTTACCTACTCTGATAATTAATAAAGCCAGATAAGATTAAGTAAATCATATTTCTGTTCAAATTAAAATTTACCCGCTCTGCCCCTCTTAATGCAAACTGTTCTCTGTGCACTTGGAATTTATTTCCATGCCTGTGCAAACACTTCACCTTTTCAAGGAGCTGTGGTCTGCCAGGGCTCTGAATAAATGATGCAACTTTCAGGACAATGCTTGCTGTTAATTAATCTTTGAAATTTATCCCTAAACAGGAATAATCAGTGATCATTGACTCTTCTGCTTTCTTCAGACATTCAGGACAGTATAAGCAGGTAGGTATGAGTTAATCATTTATCTATGATAATTTGTTTTTATCAGTCCATAGGCAAGGTAGGATCTACATCTTCCACCAGCCATGTCTGCTGGAGCAATAAATGAGCTTTCCCTGATTGCTGATTTCCCTGATCCCCCTGCATGGGGATCCTTTGGGAGGCAGGAGGACTGAGGAGTGGAACACAACCTCTCCTCCATTTAGATCCCAGCCCCAGCACAACAATAAAGGAGTTTCATCAGCTTTCTCCACTTGTTGCCTGAATAGTTTTGGTGATTTTTTTTACCTTTGCCTCTTTATCTTCTTGCTTTTATTGTTTGTTCTGCACGTGGAGTCCTGAACCAACAGCATGTTCCATTGTCCAGCCCGTGCACAAACACTGATAAAGTCACCTCTGTGAGGTCACAGAGGACATTCCTGGCACAAAAGGGATCTAAACCCTGATATCAATGCCCTTAACTGGTGCTGGGAATCCTTTTGCTGGACCTTGCCTCGTGCACCGGGGAGAAAAATGTTAGTGCTGGTTTCATTTGCATCCTGCTTCAAAAATACCTTGCAGATGGTTGCTTTTAAACAAATTAAGGCCTCGGGCTAGATATTCATTGCATTTTACAGGAATTACGTGTTCAGCTCTTAACAGCTGTTTTAACATCTGCTTTCCCACACACCAGCAGGGAGACATCCCACCCAGGCAAACACCACCCTTGCAGCAGGGAAATGTTGGGCTGGCTTCCTGATCACCCCTTGGCTTTTACAGGCCTGAGTGAGGACACCTTCTTTGAGGCACATCACGAAATGTTTACAGAGCAGTCACCAGGGGTGAAAATTTGCTTAAGTTAAGTGTTTATGGTGTCCCAGCTGCTCAGTGCCTCCCAGCAGCATGCAGAGCACAACCCAACTCCTTTAAGAGCTGGTGTTCTCCCTCCTCTGCCACCAAATTCACTGTCACACCACGGCAGGTTTTGAAGCAATGAAAAAGCATCTTGTGCAGGATGATGCACTGAGGGAACCTCATCTGCCAAAGGACTGCCCTTGCCTTTCATCAACAATGTTTTCAGTTCCATGCTTGAATAAACTCCAAAGGACCACTCTGCCACACTGGAGTTTTCAACAACAAGGGCATTGAGACCTTCTCTTCCTTGCCTCCTGTCCTCTGCTGGCTCTGTCTTTTCCTCTTTTGTAAGTGACCTATTTGGATGCAGCACAGGGAAGGATAGGATGGGCTTATCCTTTTGCCATAATGACTCCTCTTCTTTTTTTTTTTTTTCAGCCTCATTATCGTATTTCAAAATAATCTCCCCCTCTGTACCCATATTGCCCTTCCACAAACACTGCTTTTCATCCTTCAGTTTTTGTATATCGAATATCTATCTTCCTCCCTTCCCTCTCTGCTCTTTCTCTTTGAATTCCTACATCTTTTTCCTTCCAGTCTCTTTGAAATTCCTTTTTCGCTTCACTTTTTTGTCAGTCTCCTGCTTACCTCACCTTGCCTTCTACCTCCCCTTCCTCTGCTATAAACTGTTAAATACACAAAAACAGATAGATGGATAGATGGATAGATGGATAGATGGATGGATAGATAGATAGATAGATAGATAGATAGATAGATAGATAGATAGAT
>CM031857.1:113442488-113460610 GCA_018697195.1 Certhia americana
GATAGATAGATAGATAGATAGATAGATAGATAGATAGATAGATAGATAGATAGATAGATAGATAGATAAACAGCTCGAGCTTGTTTCAAAACCAAACAGCCTTGCAGCTGATCTTTTTGAAAACCAAAGTAGGTTAGAGCTTGTCAAAGCCTGCAGCCAGGGACTGGCTTGTTCGCTTATGTTAACAAGAATTTTTAAATGCTTACAGGATGTTTCTGTCAAGTAATACCAGACTCCTGATGCTCAGCAACACTTGTTTCCTCCCACCTGCACACAAAACCTCTCCACAGCCCCCAGGCATGTCTTCCTCTCTCCTCTCACTCACTGTTTGACAGCAGGCCCTGGCAGAGCTTCCCAGTGCCCAAAGAGAAGAGATCCAGGGACTTCCTGAGCCAGAAATTGCTTCTGCACCCATGGCTCTACCCTTTATCATATTTGTTTCTAGGTTTTTTCAGCCTGTTTATAATTTGTTATCCCCCCACACCCAGTGACCATGAGCTTTACTTTTTAATTACATGCTCTGGGAAAAGAACAGGCTTTGGTTAGCCTTAAATCTTCTGACACTTTAAGTGGTTGCCACAAATTATTTTTTTGTTATGAGAAATTGTTACTAATCATTTCACCCTTCACTTCCATGTAATTAATTATTTTAATATGTTTTTACTTTTACTCTTTTTCACAAGCAGGAAAAAGATATCCCAGTCTAATGAAACCTTCTCATCCTTCCCTCCTAGACAAGAGGGGCTTTGGATGTCCCATCCTGGAAGTGTTCAGGGCTGGATGGAGCATTGAGGAACCTGGTCCAGTGAAAGGTGTCCAGGCCCATGGCAGGGAGATTGGAACTAGATTTTTGAGGTTCTTTCCAACCCCAAACCTCCTATGATTCTTTGATTCTCTACCTTGGGACAGCTCCATCACACTTTGTAGCTTTCTCAAACCTAAGCTTTGTCCTGTTTGTAATTGAAGGGTTAACAAAACAGCCAATATCTGAGATGAAACCTTTCTGTGGATTTACCTCATGCCAGGTTTCATTTTATCTGCCTTGCTGACGACATTAAATGGAGAAATTTTCTCTCTTTTTCAGCAATTTACTCTCTTTCCAAGATAGCATTCAATGCAAAGCATCTCTTAAATGCAATGTCTAGTGGGGAAAAGAATAGCTTTCTCTGCCTTTATTACTAACTCATCTGGCATCATGACATTTTCTGGCAAATCTTCCCTAGTCTCTTTTTGGATTTGGCTGCCCGAAGTAATTCTGCACTGCTTGCAAAGTCTACCACCTCACAGTTCCCTCCTCTTCACCAGGTTGTTTAAGAGCTTGTTGAATACCACACATCCCTGTGCAGCTCCACTACTCAGAAAACTCAGTGTTTATTCCTGCATTGTGTTTCCTTTCACTATTAATCCATGACAATACCTTTCTTCTCATCCCACTGCAGCTTGTTCCTGTCAGAGCCAGTTAAAATCCCAGCTAGACTATAATTACAAAAAAGAAAAAAAACCCAGCCTTGTCTCTATTATCCAACCAATCACTTAATATTCACTTTTCCTCTAAAGCTTTGCCACCAAGACACTTTTAATCTGAATTGACTTTGAGACTCAGGCATGTGAATTGGTGGTAAACCAGCAATGTGATCA
The DNA here is from genome assembly GCA_018697195.1 of Certhia americana. Lineage (NCBI taxonomy): Eukaryota > Metazoa > Chordata > Aves > Passeriformes > Certhiidae > Certhia > Certhia americana. The sequence continues at coordinate 113,444,127 of CM031857.1, forward strand.
TTTGCATTTACTTCTGAAAGTAAAAACCAGCTGCTGATATTGAGTTTTCTGCAGATGCACCCTTAAAAGCAGTTCCAAACAGGAGGAAGAGATAAAAACAAGGAGAAACTGGAAGTGAAAGAGGATGGCCTCCTTATCTCCTCCCCACCTCACGCACTGCTCAGTCCTTCACACTGAAGCACTCTTTAAATCATCAGATCATTCAGGCTTGAAATGCAAACATCCCCCTTTCAAGCAGTTCAAATAATCCCACTCTGTGACTGCCTGCTCAGTCTGAACTTACCAGCAAAGGTCATTTACACCACATTAAAACGAGTGACAAAAGCATTTTGTCCGTGGTGGCTGAACGGGTCCTACCTGGTAGTGAGGCAGTCAGGATGAAGGGAAGTAAAATGGATTTCTGGAAGCTCTCCATTGGAGCATTCTCTCCTGGTCCCTGAGGCAGGAAGCCACCAGTGGTCACTGCATACTTGAGAAGAAGCTGAAGGACAGAACTTATGGAGAAACTCAGGAATGAGCTGCTGCTTTGGGTCCTGTGACAACGGTGACTGTGTGTGACCTGTATCACCAACGAGGGAAAAAGATTAAATGAGGGAGGGTTTGGAAGCAGAGCAGAATCTTTCCCCAAATAACTGTTTCAAAAGACACAGAGGAACTTTTTTCCAGCAGGGAAAGGCCCTCCTGCAGATCTCACATTCCTCAGTCCCTCTTGGCTGTTAGAACACTCCTGCTTCAGCACTGACAGGGCCAGGGCAGCTCTAGCTGCATCATTGAAGTTATCCCTGAGCAACTGGGAAAAATAATTCTCTGAGCTGCTGCATTTGTGAGGATGAGAAACATCAAATTTCCTCCCAGCTCCCCAGGCTGAGCCCTCAGGCTCAGAAAGGCTGATAGTGCGAAGAAGATCCCCAGAGTTATCCCCCAGAATCTGAGTGCCTCCTATACCCCACAATAAACCAGCTGCAGCTCTCCACTCTGGTCAGAAATAATACACAGAGCCTGGGTGTGAGACACCACCTTACTTACACATTTTCTGCTTTCTCAGTGTTTGTGATTCACTTGTGAGATATTATCCTCCTCCCCCTCAAAATATGTGGGAGAGGCTTTGACTGCACTTGGTTTACAAATTCCTCATCTGGGCAACTGAAGCTTGCCCTAGTGAAAGGAACCCGGGCCAGAGGACGTGGTTTGTGGTCAAATTTCTTGTCAGGAAAATGGTTCTGACTCCAGGGGTGCTCTTTGTGGCAGCACTGTGCAGTGCACAAAAATTGTCACCACAGAGACACCCTAGGTTTCCTGTTCAGCTGCAGCACCAGGAGGTACCAGAACTCTGTTCCCTGCCCGGAATCTGGCAGGCTCAGCTGGCATTTTGATCCACATTTTCCCGTTTTTCAAGCTTTCAGTTTACCTTGGGGAACCTACAGGACAGCCCTGTCAGGTTACCAACGTTTTAAAGCTGAACCTGTGGGCTGATTTCCTCACCAGCTCATTCAAAGGCTGGCTGGGGTATTCCTAGGGCGTTTTGAAAGGTTTTTGGGTTCTTTTCACCTCCACGTTTTATGTGTGGAGGAGTCCCCAGCAGGCAGGGTGGGGAGGGAGGGTCCCTGTGCACAGCCAGGAGGGATTTCTCCTTGCCCTGTCACTGTGACAGCTCTCAGCACACACACAAACCAGCCAGGACTACTGGAGCTGGTATCATCTGTCATACCAAGTGAGAGAGCCCGAGTAAAGCACCAGGAAACAATTCCAAAACACAGGGCTGGGTCCTTTCCCAGGAAGAGGTGACACCAAGCAGGATTTCCAGCCAGAACAGCAGCCTTCATTCCTGCACTGATAGATCCAGCCGCACCAAAGCCATCTGAGCTGGGCAAAGTTTTACATGCTGAAAAATAAACTGGCAAGAATACTGCGCCGAATCCAGGACAAAAATCAGTAAACAGCTTGGGGTGAAGTAAAGCAAGACAGGAAAGGGAGGGATCTATAATATTTTGTTTTACTTCGTTTCAAAATGGACTTTTAAAGGGCTGGGAAATATTATCCGATCCCCAGATGAAACAGGATATTTTGGCCGAGGATGAATTAAATGCCTGGGTTTGTTTTGGGCTGCTTTTCCCCTCCTCTGCCGGCGCACAGGGTGACTCAGGTTGCCAGCGCTGCCCTGAGCCTGCTCCCTCCCTCTTCCACCACACAGGCACGGGATTAATAACAACAATATCGCCCTAGAGGAATGGCAGCAGGACACACAGAGGGGCTCGGGTGCTTTGGGCACCGACCCCAAATGCCAGGAAGCAGAACAGGAGACAGAGCCACAAAACACTCCTGCCACGCTGGGGCAGGCTCCCTGCTGAGGCAGGAGCAGGGAAAAGGGTGAAATTATCTTCCAGCCCCTGGCTCCGTCTGCTGGGAAGCAAATCAAGGCTGCGGAGGGCTTTACCTGGGTCACATCCCTGGTGCTGAGCTGTCTCCCACCGCTTTCCCTCTGACAAAGTCCGGCCCGCGCAGGATGCTGGAGGTGATCCAAGCGAGGATCCTGGTCCAGCCCTCACCTGCTGTCCCAAGGAAATGTCCCTCAGGTGTTGGGGACGCTGTCCCTGAGAGGAGGGAGGCTGCTCCGAGCTGTCCCTCAGCCACAGGCCGTGCCTGGCACTGTCCCGTGACACGCAGGGATGGCCTCTGCCTTCCTCCGCCCTGTCAATGTTTAACCGGGCCGGGAGGAAGTGAGGCACGGCCGGTGACACACGGAGCCAGCTTGTCACCGTCCCCACCCGGCAGCTGCGGGGCTGCCGCGATCATCCTCGGCGGGACAGGGACACGCTGGAGGACAGGGCTCAGTGCGGACAGGTGTGCCACCACCAGGTGAGCGCCATGGTGCCTGGGGCGGCTGTCCCTGTTAGAGTGACACAGGTGAGCACCATGGGGCCAATTTCCCTGTTACAGTGACACAGGTAAGTGTCATGCTGCCTGGGCTGGGTGTCCTTGTTACAGTGACACAGGTGAGTGTGATGGTGCCAATTTCCCTGTTACAGTGACACAGGTGAGCCCCATGGTGCCAATTCCCCCCTGTTAGAGTAACACAGGTGAGTGTGATGGTGCCAATTCCCCCCTGTTACAGAGATGCAGGTGAGTTTGATGGTACCAATTTCCCTGTTACAGTTACACAGGTAAGTGTCATGCTGCCTGTGCTGGGTGTCCCTGTTAGAGTGACACAGGTGAGCACCATGGTGCCAATTCCCCCCTGTTGCAGTGACACAGGTGAGTGGGATGGTGCCAATTTCCCTGTTACAGGGACACAGGTGAGCACCATGGCATCTGGAACGAGGGTCCCCTTTTACAATGACACAGGTGAGTGCAGTGGTACCAATTTCCCTGTTACAGTGACACAGGGGAGTGTGATGTGTGTTCCCCTGTTACAGTGACACAGGTGAGTGAATTTCCCTGTTAGATTGACACAGGTGAGTGTGCCTGGGCTGGGTGTCTTTGTTACAGTGACACAGGTGAGCACCATGGTGCCAATTCCCCCCTGTTTGAGTGACACAGGGGAGTGTGATGGTGCCTGGGCTGGCTGTCCCTGTTACAGTGACACAGGTGAGTGTGATGGTGCCAATTTCCCTGTTAGAGGGACACAGGTGAGCACCATGGCATCTGGAATGAGGGTCCCCTTTTACAGTGACACAGGTGAGTGCAGTGGTACCAATTTCCCTGTTAGAGTGACACAGGTGAGTTGATGGTGCCTGGGCTGGCTGTCCCTCTTACAGTGACACAGGTGAGCACCATGGTGCCTGGAATGGGCCCCCCTTTTACAATGACACAGGTGAGTGCAGTGCTACCAGTTTCCCTTTTTACAATGACACAGGTGAGTGTGATGGTGCCAATTTCCCCTCTTACAATGGCACAGGTGAGTGAACAGTGCCTGGCAGTGGTGTCCCCTGTTGTAATGGCACGGGTGAGTATGGTGAGGCTGCAGCACAGGCCACTGTTCAAGTGCTTCAGGGAGTGTGGCAGAGAGCAGAATTGCCAGCCGTGCCTCTGCCAATGGTCACTGTCACCCACAGCTGGGGTGCTGAGCTCTTGGCAGGGTAAGGGGCTAAACCAGGGCCAGGGAGCATCCAGGGAGCCCAGTTTGCAGCTGGAGGAGATGGGGCAGGACCAGAGGTAAGGCTTGGTAGGATTTGTGGTGTAAAACTTTACAGGTGAATCTTTTGCATGTAAAACCACGGTGCCCATCCAAGGACAAGGGCAGGGATGGATCAGGCTTCACTGGGGAGCATCACGGAGTCACAGACTCAATTAGGCTGGAAAAGACCTCTGAGATCATCAAGTACAACCTTTGACCAAACATCACCTTGTCCAGCAGACCAGAGCAGTGAGTGCCACATCCAGTCTTTCATTAAATGCCTCCAGGGACATTAACTCTACCACCCTGGGAGTGCTTTTCAGTGGTTAATCACCCCTTCTGTGAAGAAATTCCTCCTGATGGTCCCAGGAGACTGAGTGGGTTGTGTGTGCTCCCTGCTGCCTCCTGCGATGTTCTTACAGCCTTTGTCTTCCTCCAAGAAATGCACTTTATGCCATTGTTGGTTAGTGAGTTGAACTGATGTGACACGTGAGGAGATTTGTATGATGAGTCCATCTGCCAGGAAGCTTAAATTGTAAAAAAGGGGCAGAAAACTTCCCTGAATTGTATTTCCTAAGCACAGTAACAGGAGCAAGTAGAAATTGATGCCATAGTGACTCAAAATGGAAAGGTTCGGTTCAGCAAAGGGAAATGAATCATTCCGTTTGGGGAATCATAAGAAATTTCTGAAAATAAATTTTTAAAACTTTGCTTTATTAGAAAAAATATCGCCCTGACTTGTTAAAAGAAATAACCATGAAAGCTGCAGGAGGAGGTTTTTTTGACCAGTTATAATTTTTTGTTGCTATTTCCTTGACTTTACCAACCTTCTTTTTTAAAGTCTAAAACCTCATGGCCTTGTTCCACTGACTTAAATAACAGTATTCTTGAAATGCTTTCCATACAGGTGTCTGAATAAAGCTACAGCAAGAAAAGGGATAAATAATACATAACAAGCACATTCCATCTCTGGTTGCCCAAGCAGGAGAAGTGCAGGAGGTTAAAATGGAATTTTTAGCTTGAATTAATCAAGATAACATTTCATAAAAACGCTTTGGAAAGGATAATTGCTGCTTTTAAAACTTTTACAAAGCTATCATTTGGCACTGCTGAGAAGAGATTGGCTCTGTCATCCCTCTAATTGCTCTTCAGGTAGGCTTAAGCTGCTCTGAGGTTCATGCCCATACCCTCAGTGGAGAGAGGACAAAATCAGTTGTGTTAGAAAAGACCAGCACATGCACTGACAGTTTATTAATTATTAATTACTGCCCTTGTCAGCTCCTTCCTTCCTTTGGCTTTTCCTAATGGCCCATGGTGTTGGGATGAGTAAAACCTTGGGTTAGGGTGGAGTGGGATAGGATGTGGCCAAGTATCTGAGTCCCCAGTGTGCATGCACAAGGTTACCCATGCTCATGCTGTTCAAAAGACCAGGTCCCACATTTGCCAGCCTGGTTTAAATGGAAAAGCATCTTGGTCACTTTGTGAATCACCAGCCTGCACACCAGGCAGAGTCCTACCTCCCACTCCACTTCCCTTAGACACTTCTTTCCAGTTTTTCCTTTTTCTTCTGCCAGTGAGTAGAAGGATTTTCACCCTTTCCGCCCCTCCACTCGTCCCCCAACCCTCCAACCCTTCCAAACCCATTTCTGGATGGTGTGTACACTGTGAACTCCTAAGCAAACCCCACATTTTTTGTTCTGGGGCGTGTGAGGCTGGAACATATGTCTGCACAGCTTGCTGTGCAATCCCACACGAGGAGCTCCGAGGGAAATGGACTTCCTGGGATTTGCTGGCTGAAACCTTCTGTCACTGCCTGTGGGGCCACAAGTGTAATTTCTATTTCTCCTGCAGGAGAATGGGACAAATTGTCACGACGGGAATGGCTTCAAACTGAAAGAGAGTTGGTTTGGGTTGGATATTAAGAAGAAATTCCTTCTTGTGAGGGTGGTCAGGCCCTGGCACAGGGTGCCCAGAGCAGCTGTGGCTGTCCCTGGATCCCTGGCAGTGTCCCAGACCAGGTTTGGGGCTTGGAGCAGCCTGGGACAGTGGGAGGTGTCCCTGCCCATGGTAGAGGAGTTGGCACTGGATGATCTTTAGGGTCCCTTCCAACCCAAACCATTCTATGATTCTGTGATAGAAAATCAACAGCATTTAGACACCTTCATCTGTAATATCACCAGGCCCTACAGTTCCGTGCTGTATTTTGGCTTATTTAGCTGAATCAAAGAAAATATGTGAGCACTAAACCAGCAGAGAAGAGGCACGTACTGATTAAAGCTGATTTGAGGTTGGTGCTAGAAACAGGACTATGATTCTTCATTTCTTCATGAAAATGGGCTTGAAAGGAGGTTTGACCATTACAGGGATTTTGAGAAATGGCTCCCTATCAAAGAAATAAATGTTGTTTTTTCTCATGAAGAGCAAGGGAACTGAAACCCCCAGAAAAGACAAAGGCAGGAGAAAAGCTGCCCATGGGACTGAATTTGCTGTCTCTATCTTGCTGCCTACAGGATGCTGCTCTCCAGTAGCAAATCAGACCAAAGAGATGTTAAGCTCTAATTTTTCCAACTCTGCCTCTGTTTTTTTCCTCTCTTTCTATTCTCTTCCTCCTTTCCTCTGCTGTTCTCCAAAATATCTGGTGCTCTGCAAGGAGTTTCTCATTCAAAACAGATTTTATTAGTGTTAGCTGTAGAAGTCTAGTGGGACACACAGATCCCTCTCTATCTCTAACGAGTTTTTTTAATCTTTTAATTAGTCAGCGAGTGTAGTCACAATTTTCCTTAATCAGAAGCTGAGAGGAAAAGCTCTGGAAATAACAGGGTTGAGCCATTTCCTCTCTGTGTTACCTTTGTAAACATTGAGATGCATTTTCCCCCATTGTCTCCCTCCTTATTTTTACTCCAGAGGAGTCTGAAGGACTGGGCTGGACTGGATTTTCTAGTTTAGACTGCAAAAGTAGCTGAGACCAATCCCACCAGGTTTCTTCCCACTGGTCTGAGGAATCCTGCTTTCTCTCTTTCCAAGGAAGTCAGGTAATCTTTGCCTTGATGTAAAGATTCATGAAATTATGCTACCATGAATCTAGGCCAAGATAAATTCTCAAAAACCTTGTAACACCAATTTAACTCATCTGTTTTTTTCTTTCATTTCTTTTTTTTTATTTTTTTTTTTTTTCTTGCTGATTGTAATAAAGCCACATCTCTGTGCAGAATTTTTTTGGGCCCTTAATGAGGAAAGCTTTGCACATAATCTTATTCCAGACCTTCACACCCAGGAGGACACAGGATTAAACACTTTATTTGGCATGAATATCCTCACAGTTTTTATTTGGCCTGAATAAATCTGCACAACTGGAATGTTGTTCTCCAGTCCTTTCCTGCCAGCATTCCTTGTGAACCACATTCCATGCTTCCCCTTTGCCAGGTGCATTTCTCCTCTCCTGCTCTGAAACCAGTGAGTTGTAGCTGGAAAAATGAAAATATCATCATTAAGGGTGGGTAGATGAAGACATTCATCATGGAGTAAGATGAAATAAGGAAGTTTATCACACAAGGACAAAAGATGCAGCTTTGGTGCTGTCAGAGGGAGTGTAAATCTGAGAAGGAAATTTTTTAGTACATCAGTTCCCCTGGCAACATTTTCTTTAGCTTTAGAAGGGCTTTGTCTCTGGTTCAAACAGCTTTAATTGCTCTGGTTATCCTTCAGTTTATTCTAAAGAACTTTTCAATGCGTGATAATGTGCCAAGAACAGGGAAACATCATTCTCTACACTCATAATCATGATTGCATTTTCCATTATTGCTTAAGGTCATGCTTTTTAGACTCTTCCTGAGGCTTACGTGGAAAACCAGATTCTTCAAAGAGTTCAGCCAAAGTGCAAATCTATCCTGAGCTCTTTAAAACTGGTGCTCAACACCTCTCTCTAGTAAGCACACTGAGTCCAGCTCTGGGCACATCAGATGAACAAACATCTTTGTCAGGGGAATGCACACACAGACACTATGTCCAGGGCTCCAAATCCCACAGGACTTCCAGGAAACTTACCATGGGACTATGGAATTAAACCTCTTTTCACACAGGATCACAAAAATTGTTGAGGTTGGAAGAGACCTCTGAAGTTCATCTGGTTCAACACCCCCAAGCTTTTCTTATTTTCCTGATGATTTTTCATGGGCTGCTGGTTATGAGAAACGTTCATACTCACACCTCTGAAAACAAAATATTAATGAATATTCCCCAAGTGACCCACAGACATGACCCAGAGTGGCACTGCCATGATGAGAGCTGGTTCTCTCTTTTGCATTTTCGTGAAATACATCCCTGTGACTGACATCTTGCTGCTCCTTTTGGGCACTCAGTTAAGATCACCAAGTAGAAATGGCAGGGTTGTTTTTTTTTTTTTAAACCAATGTCTCCTCTGCACTGTGTTTGTGATGCCAGGTCTGTGACTGAAAGCTGTCCTTTTGCAGTGAGAAACCTTAGGGCTCTGGCAGAGATGCTTTCAGATACTCAATTTCTCTTCATGTGGCAGAATCTCTGCTTTATTTTGGCTTTCTCCTATAGAGAAGCAGTGAGTTTTATTTAGGTATTCAGGCTGAGAGAGTTGGGGCTGTTCAGACCAGAGAAATCTCCAGGGAGACCTTATTGCACTTTTTGAGTATCTGAAGGGTCTACAAGAGAGCTGGAGAGGGATTTTTTACAAGGCCTTGTACTGATAACACAAGGGGTAATGGCTTTCCACTGAAGGAGGGTCAGTTTAGACTAGATACGAGAGAGAAATTTTTTACAATGAGCATGAGGAAAACCACAACAGGTTGTCCAGAGAGGCGGTTGATTCCCAGTCCTTGGAAAATCTCTGGAAAAAAAAATCCAAGGCCAGGCAGGACAGGGCTCTGACTGAGTTGGAAATGTCACTGCCCGTGGCAGAGGGGGTTGGATGACCTTTAAAGGGTCCTTTCAACCCAGCCACTCTGATTTCATGATTCTGTTTGGTCATTTCCTTTGAAGCACTCGTACACAGAATGAGATCACCTAAAAGCCCAGGGAACTGGTGGGTGCTAAAAGATCTCAAGAATACAGTAAAGATTGACATTTTAAAGGTTGAAAAAAGATAAAGGATAAAGGACAAAGCTTTCAGCCCTTTCCTCTTCCTCAGCATAGCTGCTGAAGGTGGTGTCGCTCAGGGAACCTCCTGCCAAAGTCCCACCCACAGGGCTTGGCCTCAGGATAAGGGGCTGACATCCCCAAAATGGGCTGAGGTGCCTCTCAGCCCCTCACCCTGAGCTGTTCCACCCCTTCCTCACCCTGTCAGGACCCAGCAGCATCACTCCCACACCACAGCCTGCCCCTGCTCCCAGCTCAGCTCTCTCTGCTCTCTAATTCCCGTGTTGGACCTTTACGAGCAGCAACACGTGTAAAAGCTGCAGGTCCCTCTGTGTACTCAAGTCAAACATTTACTTACAACTGCTGTTTCAGCAGTAATAATTAAATTAAACATGAAGGGATTAGAGCTGCCTGGAAGGTCCTCGAGCTGGAGGTGTAAATCTCACCACATCACTAATTTATGACGTTCCGCGCCTCCAGCTGTACACGGGAGTTTGTGGAGTGGAATTGTGGAATTGTAAATGTAACTGGGGTTGCTGGGGAGCAGGAAGATGATTACAGGCCTCTGTCCCTGCACCCAAAGTCATGAATTAAAGGAGGTCGGGTTAGGTCAGTGGCTGAACGCAAGGAATGTTGTGTACATGGTTCACTTGGAGAGATTCTAAGAAGGGATTTGGTTTTATTTCTTTTTCCCCACAAAAATAATGCATTTTTGAATATGTGAAACATTATTTCTCAACCATTGAAATCATCCAATTACATTTTTTGGTGAAAATGTACTTAAGTGACCTCTTTAGAAGAACAGCCTCAAGTCCATTGTATTACCAGGCTTTGAAAAAAAGTCTCTATTTACTCAGCCAGAACATATGCAAATTCAAATCTTCTTTTTCAGGCTGGAGCTCCTATGTGCAGCATATGTCTAAGTCCTGTGGCAATATTTGTAGATATTTCTGGGAATATATTGCTGTCATGAGCTAATGAATTAAAGCCCAGCTGTAAAAAAACAAACAAACAAACAAGCAAAATATATCAGAAATGTAATCAAGATAAAAGATGCAGGTAGTAAGGGAGAAATTTTCTCTTTATGGTTTTTAGTTCGTAACTGCTTGTTTTTGAAAATCAATCTGGCAGTCTTCAGTTATTTCACATTTCTCTTTTAAGTAATAAGAGAATAGCCCTGTACTTCCAGGCCCCAGAAGGACCATGACAGCCATCCTGAGGCACACAGTGGGGCAGAAATCATTTCAGTTTGGTTTGTGTTCTTCCCAAAGGTATCAGCTGTCATTAAACTTACCTTTTCCTTTCAGTTCCCTCCCTAAGTCGTTTTTTGAGCAGAGGAGAAAATTCAACAGTTTCAAATTCAGATTTAACAAGACCAAGTGCTGGTCCTGCCCTTGGGTCACAACAACCCTGTGGAGCTCCAGGCTGGGCAGAGGGGCTGGAAAAGGCCCTGGGAGTGCTGGTAACAGAATCACAGAATCTGAGAATCTGAGAATCTGAGAATCTCAGAATCTCAGAATCTCAGAATCTCAGAATCACAGAATCACAGAATTTCGAGGTTGGAAGAGACCTCCAAGCTCATCAAGTCCAACCCATGCTCTAACACCTCAACTAGAAAAGTGCCACCTCCAATCCTTTTTTAAACACATCCAGAGATGGTGACTCCACCACCTCCCCAGGCAAAGCATTCCAGTATCTTATCACTCTTTCCATGAAAAACTTCTTCCCAATATCCAGCCTATATTTCTCCTTGGTGCAGCTTGAGCCTGTGTCCTCTGGTTCTGTCAGTGCTGCCTGGAGAAAGAGACCAACCCCACCTGAGCACAGCCCCTGTCAGGGAGCTGCAGAGAGTGCTGAGCTCAGCACAGAGTCTCCTTCTCTCCAGGCTAAACACACCCAGATCCCTCAGTTTTCCTCACAGGGTTTGTGTTCCCAGCCCCTCTCCACCCTCGTTGCCTCCTCTGGATGTGTTCGAGCATCTCCACGTCCTTCCCAAACTGAGGGCCCAGAACTGGACACAGCACTCAAGGTGTGGCCTCAGCAGTGCCCAGTCCAGGGGCAGAATGACCTCCCTGCTCCTGCTGGCCACACCATTCCTGATCCAGGCCAGGATGGAATTGGCCTTCTTGGCCACCAGGGCACTCTGCTGGCTCATGTCCAGCTGCTGTCACCCAGCACCCCCAGGTCCCTTTCTGCCTGGGCACTGTCCAGCCACACCAACCCCAGCCTACAGTATTACATGTTGTGGCCAAAATGCAGGACCTGGCACTTGGACTTGTTAAACTTCATCCTATTGGACTCTGCCCATCCATCCAACTGTTCCAGGTCTCTCTGCAGAGCCCTCCATCCTTCCAACAGATGGACACAGGCTTGTTACTATTCAACATGAAATGAACCACACACGCACACAGTTCTTCTCAAAGAAGAGGAGAAAAAGAGGAAGTTTATTGTGGACTTTGATATTTATAGTTCTCCGAAGGTGACCCATGATTGGAGAATAGAGTACAACCTCTCTAATCCACACAGGTCAAACCAACAGCCCATCAAGTCTTGCTTCCTCTAGGGAAGAATGCAAAACAATCATTGTTTACAGAAAACGTGTGTGAGAAAAACTGACTCCAAGAATTCAAACATCAGAAGGCTAAAAGAAACATGCAAAAACAGGGTGACACACACTCCCAGCTTATTGTCATCCACAGATTTACTAATGAAAGACTCAATACCCTCATCCGTGTCATCAATAAAGATATTGAACAGAGCTGGCCCCAGTACAGACCCCTGAGGGACACCACTGGTCACTGGCTGCCAGCTGGATACAGCACTGCTCACCACCTCTCTCTGGGCCCGGCCATCCAGACAGTTCCTAAACCAGCAGAGTGCTCCTGTCCAAGCCACGGGCTGCAGCTTTTTGAGGGAATGCTGTGGGAGACAGTGTCAAAGGCATTGCTGAAGTCCAAATAGACAACATCCACAGCCTGTCCTGCATCTACAAGGTGGGTCACCTGGTCATAAGAGGAGACCAGGTTGGTCAAACACGACCCACCCCTCCTAAACCCATGTTGGCTGGGTCTGATACCCTGGCTATCTTGTAAGTGTGATGACAATCAGTGTAAACTGTTCCATCACCTTACCAGGTACTGAGGTCAGGTTAACTGACTAGGATCATCCTTCCCACCCTTTTTTTGAATGGCTGTCACATTGGCCAGCTCCCAGTCATCTGGAACCTCCCCAGTGAGCCAGGACTGCTGGTAAATGATGGAGAGTGGCTTCACAAGCTTGTCTGCCAACTCCCTCACCACCCAGATCCCATCCAGTCCCATAGATTTATGAACATCCAAGCATCTCAGCAGTTCTCTGACTGCCTCCTCCTGGATACCAGGGGGACCATTCTGCTCCCTGACACCATCAACCAGCCCAGGATGACAGCTATCCTAGGGACAAACTATCTTCACACTGAAGACTGAGGCAAAGAAGGGGTTAAGCACTCTCACCTTCTCCTCATCTGCAGTTACTGAGTTCCATCCCTCATCCAATAGAGAACAAAGGCTGGTCTTACCCTTCCTTTTACCATTAATATATTTGTAGAAACGTTTTCTATTATCCTTTACAGTAGCTGCCATTTTAAGTCAAAACTGAGCTTTGTCCTCCCTAATTTTGTTTCCTGCGTGCCTTAGCAGCCCCCTTAAATACTTCCTCAGACATCTGGCCCTCCTTCCAAAGGTGATACAGCCTCTTTTTATTCCTGAGTTCCTTCAGAACAGGGGCTGGACACAAGCCCAGGGGTGCCCAGGGGGGCAAGAGAGAAACATTCCTTTTCATTCCATTCCTTTCCCCTGGCTCAGGGATTGTGTGTCCAGCAGGAGCAGGGCAGGGATTGTCCCTCTGTGCTGGCACTGAGAGGCCCCTGCAGGGCTGTGTCCAGTTGTGGCTTCTGTAGGAGAGCCCTGGAGGGGCTGGAATGGAGCTGGGAAGGGTCTGTATCCCCAGGAGGGGCTGAGGGAGCTGGGAAAGGGTCTGAGGCTGGAGCAAAGGAGGCTCAGGGGGGCCCTTGTGGCTCTGCACAAGTCCCTGGCAGGAGGGACACTGAGATGGTCTGGCCCTTCTTGCAGGGACCAAGTGTTGGGATGAAATGGTGTCAGATGGAGCCAGGGGATGTTTAGATTGGATATCAGGGAAAAATTCTTTCCAGAAAGGTGCTCAAACCCTGGCACAGCTGCCCAGGGCAGTGCTGGAGTGCCCATCCCTGGAGGGATCTGAAAGATGTGTAGATGTGGCTCTTGGGGTTAGTGCTGGACTCAGCAGGGCTGGATTAAAAGTTGGACTCGATGACTTTAAATGTCATTTCCAACCTAAATGATTCTATGATTCTACTGATTTTAGCTGTAAAAGGAACCATCCCCCTAACATGGCTGCACCCCAAAATGCTGATACATTCACAACAGGAAAGAGAAGCGAACACACGCAAAGATCTGTAGTAGCAAAATTCTTTACTAATAAAATATCAAACATGGAACTGTTGGCTCAACATTTTCATGTTCTATGCAAAAAATACAAACGCTGACAGGAGTTTTAAATGGGCATTTCATTGTCACCTGCACAAATCCATGAGGAGCAGCATTCCTGTCACATCCAGCACACACCAGCAGCCTTTTTGTCCCCCTCCACTTTGAAATAAGGCAAAACTTCCCCTGCAAAAACCCACCCTTTTTTTTTCAGAAGTGCCTGGGAGGGTTGTGCCTCCTCAGTAAGTCTGAGTCAGAGGAGCTGTGAGACCAAACCCTTTGCACACAGGTTTGAAAATCCTAATTTAAACTGAGAACGCGTTAGTTGATGAATTAGTGTTGCAGAAAAAAAAAAAAAAATTGAGTTAATTTTTCTGCATCCAAAAACTGCTCTTGGAATAAATAGAGTGTGATGAAATGTAATCAACTCTAAGATACTGTCAGTTCTGCTGATTTCTATACTCCTTCCTACTTAGAAGCAGTAGAGTAACTTTTAGACGACCTTTTCAAAGTTATTCATTAAAAAAAAAAAAAAAAGATTTAATGAACTTTTAATCCAGAATGTATAAAAACATTAGAGTAGTACTCAACTTCTGCAGACGAACTGCCCCCAAATTGCCTGAATTCTTTTATCAGCCTATACAAAGTTAAAAAAAATAAGTATATGTACACTGCAGTATTGTGTTTACAGTTCTACTTGAATTTCTGTTTGTTTTGCATTTTCATAGGAAAATGCATCTAATTTTGCAAAAGGCCACTAACACTGTTTTGATTGCTTTAAAATTCATGATCTGAGGCCTCAGCTGCAAAAGCTAATTTAATTTAGCTGATACATATAAACTCACTAGCACAGTGGTTTTGTTCAAACAAATGGACTTGCCTTACATGCAATCATCTGCTTTTTCTTAAACCACATTTTCCAGCAGGGCAACTTTATGTTTTAAGTAATTAATTATTCAATTAATATATTGTTATTCAAAGCAGCTTAGGGAGCAGGGGAAGGGCTTAGTCTGGAGAAAAGGAAGCTCAGGGAGGATTTCATTGAACTCCTCAACTCCCTGACAGGAGGGTGGGGTGAGATGGGGGTTGGTCTCTTCTCCCAAGTCAAAACCAACAGGGCAAGAAGAAATGGCTTCAAGTTGCACCAGGAGAGGTTTAGATTTCATTTATGAACAATTTCTTTACAGAAAGGGTGGTCAAGCAAAGGGACAGGCTGCCCAAGGAAGTGGTGGAATCACTGTCCCTGAAAATGTTTTAAAAATGTGTAAATGTGGTGCTTAGGGACAACTTTTGGGGTTAATAGTTGGACTCAGTGAACTTGAAGTTCTTTTCCCAACCTAAGCAATTCTATGATTCTGCAAATCACAAGATCAGTTTCTCATTTACACCAAAAAAAAAATCATTATATTGAGGAAAATTCTGTGCTGGAACTAAAAGCATTCACTTGGGAAGCCACTTTGCAGAGAGGAGATGAGCAGGCTCCCTAAATCCCTGACATTTCAACCTGAACTCTTCTGCTCCTCTGCAGAGCTTCAGCAGTGACAGATTAAATGCTCATGGACAGTCAGGCCATTGGAGACTGATGTGGGCACAAAACATTCTGAAGGCAGCAACAGAGACATCTTGTACAGGTCACCTGAAATTACAAATACATCTCCCTGGAAACGGTGTCAGGGTGGTTTCTCAGGCCATGCTCCCAGTCAGAGATGGATTTCATAAAACCACAGAGTGGCTGGGTTTGGGTGGGAGGGGGCCTTAAAGAACATCCATTTCCACCCCCCTGCCACAGGCAGGGACACCTTCCACTCGGATTTAATGCCAAAAATACAGAGGTTGAGCCTGAGTGAGAACAGTCAGCAGCTGGATTCAAACAAACACTTGGAAACACTCCTGAACTCAAAAGTCACAGCCAAGAGGTCAAGCAGAGTTTGGTCCTCAAGGGTGATTTTTTTTATGCTGATGCAACGCCACAAACTGCTGGCACCAGGCACAGGGGTGGAAGTGAGACCTACAGTTGACTGCAGGATTATTTCTTTATTATATTATTATTATTTATTATGATATTTTTACCTCTGAGAACAAGAAGAGAAGATCGGACTGATGATGCTGTCCCAGCTCACAAACCTCTGCCCCTCAAGACAGGGAGCTAGGAATGACCAGGAAACATTCCTTTCTGCTCACCATTTTTCCAATAAGTTATTCCATAAATTAAAGGAATAACCAGCTTGCACCTTGGGCACAAGAGCAATGAATGACACAAGATATTTCTGCATATTACATGGAAAAAAATAGTGATTAAAATGATGTTGGCTTGGCTTTATCAGTCTGACCCATCACACCTCCTGAAGGCAGCAAAAATATTCAGAAAATAGCTGAATTTTAAGTAAAATTGAGCTATTTCATTATTTTAATTCTTTAAATAAAATATTAGAAGTTTATTATAGAAGCTTAAAATGAAAAAAAAGGTAATTCTTCTGTCAAGCAAATAAACATTGTTTCTTTCATCATCAGTGGTCATAATTAAATGCATGATCTCAGGCTCCTCTACACCAGAGGAAAATAAATAATATTTTATGACCATTATTAAATACTTCTCAGGATTTTCCTGCTGAAAATATTTATCCTGCTTTTCAGACAGAGGCAAGTAAAATGAGATATTAAGGAAATCTTCACCAAGAAGGAGAAAAGAAAGGAAGAAAGGAAGAAAGGAAGAAAGGAAGGAAGGAAGGAAGGAAGGAAGGAAGGAAGGAAGGAAGGAAGGAAGG
>CM031857.1:113467838-113485172 GCA_018697195.1 Certhia americana
TTATATTATATTATATTATATTATATTATATTATATTATATTATATTGATGAACACTATATATATATACACACTATATGTACACTATACATATACACTACATATGTATATATACACTATATATTATAGGGTTATTATTTAGTTTTGGAAGGGTTTTTTATGGCTTTAAGTTAAATGCAATGTATTTTTTAGGTTTAGTGTTTGTTAGTACAGAAATCTTGAAATTTTTATGTCTAGGGTTTCGACACCCATCCACCAGGGTGAAATTCAGAATATAATGCTTTGATTTGTTCTGGTTTAATACCTGACTCTGCAGCTCCGTGACTGCTCACAAACAGCTGGGCCATCCTTGGCACAAAGAAATAATTCCAAAGATTTCCCAGGATCTAGGAAGCCCAGAGCTGGAGATCTCATTAGTGCTTTTTAAGTTATTTGAAAGCAGCCTGAGTATCATCAGACCCTATAATAAAGTGTTCACAGGGAGTTTTAAAAGTCCATACTAAGTGTGGACCAATAATACAAAATTCCTTTAAATCTTTTACAGTGAACCATTCCAAATTTATTTATTTGTTTACTTTTTTTTGGTTTTTTTTTTTTTTAGGGTGGTTAGGAGTGTTTTGGGTAACTTAGCAGTTTTTGGGTTAGCAATTAGCAATTTTATTAATTTTTTATTGAGTCTTGTACTAATTGATAATCTTTACTATTAACATTTTTGACTGGCAAAATTGGAGTGCACCAACAACCTGCACCTTAAAATTTTCTTAATGATAAGTAATGGCCTTTTCAATGTTTTAATTTTAAAGGATATAGTTTTTGTCTTACCAGGCCTGTGTCTGATTTAATTTGATTCTCACAGGTTCTGCTCTTTTTGGTTTTCCAGGAATCTCCCTGGCCCACACAATGGGGATTTCTGCATCCTTAATTTTCTTTGGGATAGGCTCAGATTGGGAAGTCAGTGTAATATAAAAAATTGAAGTTTACACATATTTAGACTCAGGGATTTAAATTTGAATGTCTCCTTCCTGAAACTTGATTTTTGCACTCAATTTGCCCTGTAAGTTTTTCCTTAATAAAAGTTTTGGTGAGTTAGGCAGGTACAAAAATTGAAGGGTTATTTATAATTTTCCTGGTTTGAACTTAACTGGTTTGAAAAAGGGCACCAACAATTGTGATGGAGTCATCACTAAACTTCCCTTGCAAGGTATTTAATACTGAATAATTAGTTCCTGTGCCTCCTAAAAATTCCAGGTTTTCATTTCTTAGTGAGGCTCTGCTATTGCCATGGGAGGGTTTGGAGGAGTCCTGGGTTTTACCTGAGGATACTCTCACTTGCAATATTTTTAATTTTTTTTTTAATATGTGTATTTATTTATTCCCAATCTTTCTAATGAAGGTCGAGGAATTGAACTCCTTCTCCTGTTACAGGACTCCTCCCTGGGGGTAAGAATTTTTTGCTGTTTTCTTCTATAGTTGCTATAATTTTCTGTTTAGTTTCTTCCTGTTTGCTTTTTATTTTTCTTTTTTTGCATTTGCATATTTTGATACACTGCCCATGTAACATCAAGTCATTTACCTGTATTAAAACCATCCATTTCTTGGATTTTTGGTAGTTTTATTCTAATATCATAGGATATTCTATTATCTGAGGATTGTCCAATGAAAATAGGAGCCAGGTGACTTTTACCTTCCTCACAAATGTTTTCTTATCTTTATTTCTCTCTTATCTATGCCTGCAGCTGGCCTTTTCAGTTCTCTATGCACAGGACTTTACAGCTAAGTCTTAAACTTCCTTTTTTTTCATTGACAATCTAAATGCTGGTAGCTGTTCCACTAAAATATTAGAAAAACAGGTTTCAAGATCTCTGTTTTAAAATACCAGAAGGCTAAGTTCTAAATACCAAAGTAACACATATTTAAAATATTCAAATACTAAGTTCCAAAATACCAAAGCAACCCAGTTTCAAAATATTAGAATACCAAGTTCCAAAATACTAAAATAATTCTGCTTCAAAATACTAGAACATCAAGCTACAACATATCAAAGTAACCTGACTTCAAGTTATTAAATTCTAAAATATCCAATTCCAAAATACCAGTTTTCAGGTGTCTTATGTGGGCAGAATTCCCAAATTCAAAAGAATTCCTTAATGTCACTCTGGGATCCTACCTGTGTCCCAAAAGAATCTGGGGGAATCAGTGGTTTTCTCCAGGAAAGTCCTGGTGCCAGCCCAAGAAAATCCCTCAGGGAGCCTCAGGGGACACCAGGCAGTTGTCCCGTGTAGGTTCACCAGAAATGACACCAAAATTGGCAGGAATAAACTTTTGTAACTTTCTTTCTGTTCCTCCCTTTTACATATTTTGCCAAAACCCCCCTGAGGGAACTCTTTATCTGTTTCTCCATTGGTCCCAGACATGTTTATCATCCTCTAGGCACGCCTTGACATAGTTTTATCTTTTTTTTTTTGCCAGTTAGTCTTTAAGCTCTATCCAACAGCTTCAGGGGAACTGAAAATGTTTGTTCTCTACGTTATTTATCATTGGGACTCTATGAAGAAGGTCTAGGATCCGAATCCCAAATGACAGCACTCTTTATTTTGCAAGTCCTTATTTCCACCAGTGGCACAAAAGGGACTTTTCACAGTCCCTCCTAGATCCTGCCAGGGCAGCAAGTTGGCTTTAGGGTCACACTACTGACCCTGGTGGAACTCCTTTGGGTTTCCCAGAGATCAAGCCATGGTAACTCCTGTGCTAAAGCCTAATTACTGCATCAAAATTAACCTGACATCTCCTTTAGGTCTGTTAATGAGTGTAATTATCTGAACAGCACCAAGGGGCTGTGTGCCATATAGTTCAGGGAAGGCAGTCTGGCCTGAGGCAGAGACAGGGAAGTAGGTCTAGAGTCCCCCTGAGGAACAGGTTGAAAATATCAATTTAAAGAAGTTACACTTTTCTTCACTTTTCTGGGGCAAAGCTCTGGGAAAAACCCAAACCACAAATGGGAAAACCTGCAAGAGTCCCTGCTTTGTAAAAAGACTCAAAGAGCTGCAGCCCCAAAATCATGACTTAAGAGTGTGAGCAGGAGCTCCAACCTCAAATCCTGCATGGTTAAAGTCAGCAGAGTTATTCCCTTTTGCCTTTCCTAATCGCTGAATGTAACATATGCCCTGGTATAAGGACTAGCACATGCTGCTAACTCCTGATTTTCCTTGGAATAAAGCCCCTAAATTGCTTTTTCATAAGCTCAGCATGACACAGAGAAGGATTAAGCACACACAGATAATAAGAAAATGTCAAGAACAGCGGGAAACTTTTCTTTTTTTCCTAAATGCAAGCATTTCAGAGGAGCAGGGGCCAGCCTGGAGCTCTCCAAAATGACACCTCTGGTGATGCAATGGGTTCAGCAGTGGCTGGGTCACCAGTTTTTTGTATTAACAGTGTGTTCACCCCAAACTGGCAGGCAAAAAGGGTGGAAACACAAAAAAAGTACAGGACAAGGGGAAAACTTTTTGTGCTGCCTTTACTGAACCTTTTTCCCTTTGATGCCTCTCACCAGTCTCTGCTCTCAGGATGGTGTCTCCTTGCCAGTACATTAGCAAAACAGAGCAAGGCACTGCTCCTCTTCTCCACACACATCAGCTTTTATCACTTCAGCACTGAGTTGCTGGGCTCATAATTTATGGCCAGATCCTCTTTTTTTTCCCTTTCTTTTTTTAAATTCTTTTTTGGGGGGGGTTGGGGTTGGTGGGTTGTGGGGTTTTTTTATTGTTTGGTTCGGTTTTTTGTTTGCTTGTTTGTTTGGTTTGGTTTGTGCTTGTTTTTGTTTTGATTATTTTTGCCTCTTTGGCATTTCTCTGACTTTTTTCTGTGCTGCCACTGTGGTGGGAGGGGATTTGCTTGCCCAGTTCCTCCCAGGCCTGCTGTGTTGGGGTCTGCATGGAGAAAAAAAAAGGGTCTGAGGGGTTGGGGTTTGTTTAAAGCTTTCCATGTTTAAAATCAGCCCTGGCCACAATGTTTTATGGGCAGGGTGTGACTCTGTCACAGACCCAGGAGTCCCTAAGCCATCAATTAGACAACAGATAGAAAAGGAGCATTACTGTTATGGATTTTCAAATCCTACTACGTTGCCTGGCTTATGCTCTGTCATTATGTTAGTAATACCCATTTAGCTGATTGACCCTGTGACTCCAACAGCAGATTGAATTTTCTTTGTAAAACGTTGGGCTGGTTTTTATTTACCACTTTTGGGTTTTGATAAGGAGAGAATTAAGAACAATTAAAAGAAAAAAAAAAGAAAAAAAGACGTACAGTAAAAAGTTATGAATTTTTTGGAGAAAGAAAAATTAAGAGTGAGATGTTACGTTATAAATTAATATAAGCCAAATGAAATACCATTTGCCATATATACAGATAGATGCATGCAACTGTATTTTCAAGGGCATGGCCAACATGGCCTAAACACTGGCACAGCTATAATAAGCAAAGAAACAGTTTTCACAGCAATCAAAGAAAAAACATGGTCAAAAAAGGGAGAAATTTTAAAATATAAATTGTTTAAAGTTCAGTATTTTATCAAGAGTCCCTTCAAGTTTCACTTCCTTGCCCTTTTTTGCTATGAGGCAAATTCAGAAGAACCACCTGACCCATGGTGACACCTTTACCTCACACTTCAGGGGCAAATTTGTATCATTTCCTCCGCTGGATTGTATTTTCTGTACCACAGAGTTTAGCGGTGTTTAACCACAGTCCCAGCAAATTGTAGAAACAAAACTTCAAATGGGGCCACGCTCCCAGAGGCAGAGCACAGGCACAGGGGGAGTTCTGCAGGCAACACTCATCCATTTAACAGCTGCATCTTTATTTTTACAGGGAAAGAACAAATATTCGTGGGCCTTATCCACTCAGGAAAGTGCTCCCAGCTCAGGTACAGAAGTGTCTCCTCGGGTGTGGAAATTGCCATTATTAAAATGGTTGCAATGGCCCACACCAGGTGTCCTTGGGTTCTGCCTCTGTCCCTCCTCAGATGCCTAAAGGAGAATCAAGGTCATGGCAAGAAGGAAATCATGGGAAGGCCTTTGTGGCACAGGAATCTTTTGAACCAGAGGATACATCTTCCTCCTTATTAAAAAAAAAATAAAAAAAATCAAGAGCCATTAGCTCTTAATGCACCTTTATCTCAGCCACCCAACCATGAGCACTTGCTCATAACATCTGTTTTGAAAAGCCAAAAAAGCATCCTCAGACCAAAGTGCAATTTGGCTCTCAAAACCAGCAAAAAGTTGGTGTCTTGGAGTGACTCAAACAGAAACAGTTTGGCAGGAGGTGTCGCTGCTCTGGTAATGTCACAGGAAATAAGTGCTGCAACACAGGAGTCAAAAAGAAATATATTCCCAGGGACTTTAGCCAAGCTAAGGAAGCTTGCTTCTATTTTAAAATATCAGCTTGCTTCTCCAAGCCACCTGCAAAATTCTCTGGATGAATCCTGGCCCTTAAACACCCGCAAAAATGTTCAGTTTGGGTATTTAGTAAGGCCAGATCCTCCTTCCAGGATGGAGAAAGATGCTGCAGTGGGGGCTGGAGGTGTCCTGTTGCAGAGCTCAGACCATCAATGCAGGGACAGTGTACAGGACACCCAGTGCAGTCCAACCTCCACTGCAGGTGCTTTGTGTCCTTTTTAGGAGCATGTTTGGACACTTTTGACTCAATCCACTTGCACTGGTGATGCAAACACAGCTGGCAGGCAGCCAGCCAAGGGCATCCTCTGTCACAGGCAGGGAAAACAGCAGTGCCCTGGGGCACTCCCTCCTGCTCTCTCCTCTTGGTAGTATTTTTTTCCCAAACATTCAGCCTGAAAGCCTTCTCCTCCTGTCTCTGTCCTCCCTTCACCTTCTGAGTACCACCCATCCCTCTCTGGATTTCTCTCCAATGCTAATAGACTCTTCCTCTAATGTTTCCTCCATTCCTACATTACCCTATGTTCCTTTTATCACTAATGGGCATATTTAACTTATTTCAGAATGGCCTCATGAATCAGCAATTTTTTATCTTACTTGCTCTAATCCAAACCCCAGATCTCAGCACACATAAGCAACTGTCCACAATGGGATGAATCAGAGCAACCTGACCCTGACCCCATGTGCTTCATTGTGCTGAGCAGGAATAAAATCCAACTCACCTTCCTCTTATCTTCATATACAAAGCAATAAGGAAATTTCTTCCTTAGGCTCTTGTTGCCAGTGCCAGGACTCCAAAACTGCAGTTCTGAGTTACAGAAGTGCCATTCTTCAAAAATTCTGAGCACCCAGAACCAAATTATTTATTGCACCCTCATTCACAAGTAGTACTGCTTGTTGTTTTTCCTCATCTTAATGCAAAAGAGAAACAAACTGAAAATGGTATTTCAGATAGAATGAGGATCTTGCTCTTCTCCCTTGGAAACAGCCTCAAGATACATGAAAGAAGAAGTAAAATAGCACTGAAGAGAAGTGATAATTATGCAAGTTGTACAAATTCTGAAACAGGAAAAAATGCCAATAAAGACATTCCAATACCACTCCTAAATCTTTGACTGCTGCTCAGTTCTGATGATATCACTGCAGGATGAGGACCTGTCAGGATGTTATCTTGCAGATAGTTTTTTCCCCCTATTTTAAGCTGGGGGAGCACTTGGAGAGGTGAGCCTGGTGCTCATGCTTTGCCCTTTTGTTTCATGCTGCCTCTTGGCACAGTCATGTTTTGGTGTTTGGAACTTTATGCTCCTCTAACAGTTGAACTAACTCTTTGCATTCATGTGTCTGTTAAAGCATCAAATCTGGTACTTTGGGAGGAAAAATCTTCCTGGACAAAGGAACACAATCCCAGCAGTGGGGCCCTCATGCTGGCAAATCCTTTGTCAATAACTACTTGGCTTTAAAAGTGCTGATTATACACAGAAATGTTTGTGGGACCATGTCCAGCAGCTGCTTTTTTAATTACTTACCTGTACCTCGTGGCTCTTCTTTTTCTCAGCATTTCATCCAAGCTCCCAACAGGACAGAGAGGAGAACGCTGCCCTGGCTCTGTCCTAACTGATCCTGGTCTTTCTGTGGGGCTGCCAAAATGTTCCCCCGTGTAAAACACCCGTTAAATCTGGCAAGTGAGATTACTCATTGCCACGTTTTTACCCCCAAAATCAGCCTGCCAAAATCAGTCTGTGGCTCCAATCATCGCCACACCCGTTCAACCAAGGGGTGGGCATCGCCGTCCGGAGCCCACCGTGGTGCCACACGCTGCTGGGGACATCCCTGGATAGGGAAATCTGGCTTTTGACCCCGGTTTTTCCGAGCAGGGTCACACACCTGCAGCCCTCCCCTCTCCTTCCCTCTCCCCACCCACCGCCGGAGAGTTGAGGAAAGTCGGATCCGCGGCACATCCCGGGGGAAGGGAATCCCAGCTGGCGGTCCTACCTGGAGCTGGGCGAAGCGAGCGGCACCTCCTCACCCCGGGCGATCCCGCAGCGCATCCTCGGGCGGCTCTTCCCGGCGGGATCGCCTGGATCTGCGGGGCTACAGCTGCCCGGCTGTCCCCTTGTCCCCCCGCAGCCCGGCTGTCCCCAGCCAGGGGCTCATCCTCGGCCGCCTCTCCGGAGTCAGGAGGGAAGGAAGGCGGCGATGCGGTAACCTGAACTCCCTGCCTGCCTCTTCCCTCTCTCCCTCCTCCCTCCCTCTCTCCCTCCCTCTCCCTCCCTGCCTCTCTCCCTCCCTCTCTCCCGTGGGTATCAGACCCACTGAACCAATGCTGCTCCATCGGCAGGGAAGGGCAGGTTAGGAGCTGGCTGTAAATGGGTTTAATTTGGGGTATTTTGGATGGGAGAGGGGAGGCAGCGTCCTGCCCGGAGCGGGAGCTGGAAATCGTGTCAGAGCAGCGCCTGGCTCTTCCCGGAGCTGGCAAAGTTCGGCTGGGAGCTCCCAATTTCCGACAGCACAGCTCAGTGGGACAGAAATCCCCCTCTGGCTTTCCCGATGGTGGGTGACAACGCGGGGAAAAGGGGAAAGAAAAGGGAGCAAACCTCACCCTGTGCGTGCCCCGGGGTGAGAGCATCCCTGACCGCCCCTCTCCCTGCATCCCTGTCCGGGCTCAGGGCAGCCCTCAGCAGCAGGCACAGCCAAGGTTTTGCTTTAGGGCAAAGAACGAGTCCAGGAGGGACACCCGACCCCTTCCCAGGGCCGCTTCCAACACTTGGAGCACGTGGAGCACGGCAGCGCTTTTACCTTTACAAACTGTCCCCTGGTGACAGCGACCAGCGACAGCTTCACACCGCAATTATCAAAGCAAATGGCTCCGGGGAAAAGACATTTCTCTTCTAAACGCTGCAGGTAAAAAAAAAAAAAAAAAGCTCCCAGACAAACGTTATGGATAAAGGCACACATTTAATAGCAAAATATCCGGGGAGCATCCAGGGCACTTTGAATTTCTAGCGAGAAAATATTCCCTTTGATTTGTCGCTGTCATTTTTTTAATTTCTCTTTTTTTTTTTTTTTTTTTAAACAGGTTGTTAGAGCGCAGCATAAGGAAACACGAGACAAATCAATCACTGCGAGCTGCTGGCAGCTCCCTCTCTCCTCCCCCTCCACTCCAAGGCTGGAGATGCAGAGATGTAGTTAAGGAGACACACAAAGCACTGTTTGCTTGTTGTACTTTGCAGGAGAAACACAAGTGAGGAGAGACGTCCAGATCCACTTCCAGATTTGCTGCAGAAAGGACTGCTCCAAAAGCTTTTTAATTTTTTAATTATTAAAAAAAAAACCACTCCTGGGTAGCTTTACTTTGCTGTAATGAGGAAGCATTAGTTAAGGCACCTAAGAATGCCTGTGCCTCCCTCTGTGGGCATGACTCTCTGCTTTGTACTCCAAGTTCCTAAAAAAACCTTGCTTTAGTTTTGGGATAGTGCTAACATTTCCTTTGTCACAGTCTGACCTACAAAGTCCGACAGCTACTGAACACACAAAAGCTTCTGCATGCAAATTATCTGCCCTCCACCTGGAAATGGGGCATTTTCCCATGGAAAACATGAACACAATGTTGGGGCTGGGGTCCCAACCTCTGCCCACATCACTGCTGAACATCACTCTGCTCACTGGCTGCCATCAGGGCTGCTCTAAAATGAGAATCACAGAATCCCAGAATGGTTTGGGTTGAAAGGGACTTTAAAGCCCATCCAGTGCCACCCCTGCCATGGCAGGGACCCCTCCCACTGTGCCAGGCTGCTCCAGCCCCAGTGTCCAACCTGGCCTGGGACACTGCCAGGGATCCAGGGACAGCCACAGCTGCTCTGGGCACCCTGTGCCAGCCTCTGACCACCCTGCCAGGGAAAAATTTCTTTCTCTTATCTATTCTAACCCTGCCCTAAACAGCTCAAGGCTGTTTACCCCTTTTCTGTCACTCCATATTCTTGGAAAAAGCCCTTCTCCAAGTCTTCTGTAACACATTAACTGAGAGGGGCTCAAAGGTCTCCCTGAAGCCTTCTCCAGGCTGAACAACCCCAGCTCTCTCAGCCTGTGTCTATGGCAGAAGTGCTCCAGCCCTTCATCCTCGTGTCCCTGCTCTGTTCTCATTCCATAGCTCCACGTCTTTCCCACGCTGGGCACCCAGAGCTGGATGCAGCACTGCAGGTGGGGGCTCCCAGGGGCAGTGTAGAGGGGGAGAATGCATTGCCAATCCAAATAAAGCAGTTTCCACTCCTTCCAGCCAGGCCAGTCACTGCTCTCAGCCTGCTCTCTTAAGTTTTAGCAATTTGCTTCTCTGTGGTTTTTGGGCTGCCCAGCTGTCAGGGAGGCTCCAGGGCACTCAACCTCAAAGCAGTCACTGCACAGGCAGATTACACAGCCCAGTGTCTGTGAGGGGCACAAGGGGATGGAAAATAAACTCTGGAATATCGAGCCTTCGTGCTGGGAAAAAAAAACATCACCCAACAAGCACAATCTACTCCTCTCTGTTTCTGATTCAGGACTGTGTTTGCTGTGTGAGTCCACCCCTATCCCAGCATCTCAGCAGAGTAATGTGGCTACATTTCACCAGCAGTAAATTTAAGCTAACATATATCTACATGAAGTCAGGCCTCAAAGTGTGAGTCAGGGCCTAAATCAGTGTTGCAATTGAACTAAAATAATCTAAGCCTGCTCTAAATGCACATTGCTTTAACCTGTCACATCAAATGAAAATTATATACTTAAACTGTAATCTTCCTGTTCCCTTAGTCATCAAAAGAGGCCAGATCAAATTTAAAAAAAAAAAAAAAAAAGACAGCGTGGATGCTGTTCAGAGGATGAGGAGGAGGTGGGGCTCATGGAGCAGGATATTCACAGAATCATTAAAGTAGGAAAGGCCCTCCCAGCCCATCGAGTCCCAATGCCCACCTTGTCCCCAGCCCAGAGCACTGAGTCCAAAGTTCCCTGGGTAGCCCCTCCCAATATTTTATCACCCTTTCAGTGAAGAAATTCTTCCTGATGTCCAACCTGACCCTCCCCTGGCAAAACTTGAGCCTATTCCCTTTTGTCCTGTCACCTGGGAGCAGAGGCCACCTGGCTGCACCCACCCTCCTGTCAGGGAGTGACAGAATGTGACAAGGTCCCCTCTGAGCCTCCTTTTCTCCAGGCTAAAAAACCCCATAAGCCCCTCCTCATATGACTTAAAATTCTGCTTGGACCAAGGGGTGTTTCTGCCTTCCAAGCCGGATTCAGCCCCAAACTCATCCCTCCAACACCCCCAAACTCAGCCCTCCAACACCCCCATCCATTCTCCAAGCAGAAAAGCAGCAGCCTGAGCCCCTGGATGCCTCGCTGGCTCTGTGTTGTCCTCTCCTCTGACAAGTCTGGGTGGACATGGCCTGGCTAAGTGACAGTAAATATTTCCACACCCGATTTTGTCAGACCGTGAGGCAGGCAGGGGTAAGGTCAGGCTGCAAACACCCACCAAAAGATGCCATTGTTTGGCTGGGATTGAGGTTTGCTACATTTTGTTTTTTTCACCACGATGACAAATGTGAGTAGGAGCTCTGTCCCTGGGTTTCCCTGAGCACATGTGCTGATAAGGCAGCTCAGGGGCAGGCTCAGGAGCTCTTGCAGATGAATTTACTGATTCACTGATTTACACTCTGCCACTTGGTTTAGGAATGGGATGTTTTGGTGGCTTCACTGCCTGTCTGCACTGGAAGCTTTAAGGATATTCACCCTTATGAAAAAATCAAACCAAATTTTCCTGTAGAGCTTTTCAAGATTTTTCTACAGAAATCTACAGATTTATTTCAGTCAGGAGGAGGAGCTTTTTGAAGTCACAGCCTCAGCCCTTCAATGATCTCAGTTTATGTTACAAAGACACAACAGCAGTGCAGATCAACTTAATATGAGGAAAATTCTTTTCTATAAAACCTACTTGTAAGGCAGCAAAATGGTTTCTACCCTCAGATTTAAAGGATTATAATTCTGCTGATGCAAAATTGATGGGTTTTGCCCAGAGAAGCTATGGCTGCCCAATACCTGGCAGTGTCCAAGGCCAGGTTGGATGGGACTTGGAGGAACCTGGGATAGTGGGAGGTGTCCCTGCCATGGCAGGGGCTGGAAGGAGACGAATTTTCAGGTTCCCTCCATCCCAAACCATTCTGTGATTCTGTGGTTCTAAACCCACACCTTTGGCAGACAGTGCAGGGACTTTGGTAGACAAGACAGACCAGGTCCCTCACTATGCAAGATTTAAATTCCCTGATTTTATAACAACAACTCTGCCACGGGAGTGGGGGGGTGGAACAGTGCTCACTTAATTAGACCAAAATATGTAAAATTCTACTACAACTTGTGCAAACAAGGCCTAAATACCTCTCAGCATCAGCTGTTAACAAGGTAAGTGGGTAGCTGGCATTGTGTGCTATCCTCACAGCTGACTCTTGTGCCCATTGATGCTCCCGTCCCTCAGAGCACAGGAAGGCTTTTCCTGCCAACAGAATCATGTCCAGGCAAGTTTTGAGTATCTCAGAGAAGGAGACTCCTCAGCCTCTCTGGGCAGCCTCTTCCAATGCTTTGTCACCACCACAGGAAAGTTTTCTTTCATATTCAGATGAAACTTCGTGTGTTGAAGTTTTTGCCCTGTCCTGCTGCTGGGCACCACTGAAAAGCCTGGCCCCATCCCTTTGGCACCTGCCTTTAAGATATTTGGGGGCATTGATAAGGTCATGGAATCCCAGAATGGGTTGGGGATGGAAGGGACCTTAAAGCCCACCCAGTGCCACCCCTGCCATGGCAGGGATCCCACCCCCTGCCCCAGGCTGCTCCAGCCCCAATGTCCAACCTGGCCTGGGACACTGCCAGGGATCCAGGGGCAGCCACAGCTGCTCTGGGCACCCTGTGCCAGGGCCTGCCCACCCTCCCAAGGAGCAATTCCTGCCCAATTTCCTCCCTGAGGATGCCAAAGCCATGTCACCACCTCAAAGAGCAGGGTGTCCCCTGGCTCTGCGTGGCTTTCAGCTCTCCCTGCCCTCTGAGGATGGACTGGGGGCTGGCAGCTGGGGCACTGTGGGTTTCAGCCCATCCTCACCTTCACTCACGCTGGCCAGGGCTCAGAGGTTTGGCCTCAGCCGTGACCTACATAGAGCAGGGAGCTCCCTCCTCACCCCCCTCACCAAGCTGAGCCATCTCAGCTGACCACATCCCATGTTCCAGGCTGGTTCCCAGGGCCTGAGTCCCCTTTAACTCTTCCCTTCACTTCCACACCCCTCCAGCACCTGGCAGAGCACCTGGAATTAAAGTGTGGCACTGGTGCTCTCAAGTGCCACCAGACCTTCCCACATCCCCCCTTTTGCTCTAGGGGGATTAGGCTTGGAGCCAGTTGGGCTTGAACTAAGGCACGTGGCTTGTTTCCATAATCAGTGCAGGTTATGAAATGCTGGGGCCACCAGAGGAGTGCAGCACAACCTCCCCACAGTACTTATGATGTTTGGAGCTCCCCTGGAAGGAGCCTTTGGAATATCTGTGTGAGAATCAGTCTGGAGGGACAGGGACTGGACACAGCTGAGGGTGTCTGTGTCTGCCCTGGGCACCAGGGACCCCTGAGCCCCACCAGAACTGTCCCCTGTCCCAGCAGGCACACAGCACTGCTCTTGCCATGATGGTAATCAAATCATATGCTCCAGGGCTTCTGCCTGAAGGAATAGGGAAAGCAGATTTGCTTTTGGTCCCTGCCCACTGCACAATTAACTGGAAGTTTGTGAAGGCTTTCCATGTGTTCGTGGGTGGTTTTGCCCTGCCAGCTCATTTTGAAGGAAGAAAAAATTAAAAAAAAAAAAGAAAAAAAGAGGGGAAGGGGAAGGGGAAGGGGAAGGAAAGGAAAGGAAAGGAAAGGAAAGGAAAGGAAAGGAAAGGAAAAAGGAAAAAGGAAAAAGGAAAAAGGAAAAGGAGGAAGGGAAAAAGGGAAAGGGGGAAAGGGAAAAAGGAAAAGGTAAAAGGAGGAAGGGGAAAAAGGGAAAGGGAAAAGGAGGAAGGGGAAAAAGGGAAAGGGAAAGGAAAAGGAAAAAGGGAGAAAGGGGGAAAGTGGAAGAGGGGAAAAAGGAAAGGAAATAAATGGAAAGGAAAAAAGGGAAAGGGAAAAAAAATAAAGGGAAAGGGGGGAAGGGAAAGGGTGAAAACGGAAACAGGAAAGGGAAAAATGAAAGGGCAGAAAGAGAAAAAGGGAAAGGAAAAAGGGAAAAAGTGAAATGGAAAAAGAAAAAGGGGAAAGGGGAAAAGGGAAGAAGCGAAAGGAAAACGGGAAAAAGGGAAAGAGAAAGGGGAAGGGTCAGTAATGAGGCAGTCACAAAAAGCCCAGGGGGAGGTCAGGGGTCACCCTGGAGCTGTGCAGGTCAGAGCATGGAGCCCAGGCTCTGGGATGTGCTGCAGGATCAGCATGGAGCAATCCGTGCCTGGGGCCCCTCTCTGGAGCAGAGAATCTGCAGCGTCCCCACGGGGAAAGGGCAGAGCTCTCATCCCCTTAACTCCTGAGGGAAGGACAACGCCCAGCCAAGGATGTGATCCCCAGGAAACAACGACTGAAACCCAGGATTAATAAAACTCCCACTCCTTCCCTCCCAGCCTTATCAGCCTGCAAATGTTTTCTCAGCCCTGACTGATCTGAGCACCATTATCTGGAGCAGAGCATGAGATGGAGGTTTGGATGGAGCTTGATTGAACTGCCAAAAAATGCTCACTCAGTGATGGCTCTGACAAATGGATCCTTCTGGGCTGCTGAGTTTAATGTGCTTTTATTTTATTTTATTTTATTTTTAATTTATTATCAGCCTGTTCCCGTTCTGGGCCAGCGAGAGAGCAAAAGCCAAGGGGAAGTATCCCAAATGGAATATTTTTTGATCTGGTTTAAAACAAGGGCTTGTCTACAGGGAAGACATCAGGTCATTTGGGTTGAAACCAAGTCTACCAAAGTTTCCAAATTTAAAAGCCAAAGCCCACCCTGCCCTGCACATGTCCTGCAGAGCCCTGTGTAGAGCAGAAGGCTCCAAATCCTGCTGATCACAGGTTCATCTGCTGCTGGGCACAGCATTGGTATAAAATAGGATGCAAAGGCAACGTGATAAAACATTACCTTCAAAGAAATTGGAAATTCAGAAAAGTTCTCTTAAAAGCTCAACAGAAGTGAAATATTTTTGATGCTGTGAAATGTTTTGATACTCGTTGAAATGTTTCCACTTTGTTTCAAGATGAATTCCAAGGAGTGAAACATGTTTTTCACAGAAGAAAAAAATGCCATTCAGTGAATATTTATTTCTTATTTATATCCTTATTTATATTTATATTATTTATATTTTTAGTCTTATTCTGTTTCCTAGGTCTGGAACTGACCTGTAACGTATTCCCATGTCAGCATCTGAAATAAAATTACAACTCTTTTACCCTAATTTTTTAGGGGAAACCATGTTTGTCAGTACAGTTCTCCATCCACTTACTCTACCACAGTATTTTCTGTTCCCTCAAAGTATTTTTTGCAGTGGTTTTGTAAATTGAGTAATACCCCTGGCTCCACAAATACTTATCAATGCTTTTTAAATACTTACGCATTTGAAAAAAAAAACCCCAAACTTTTCTTTTCTGTGTTGGGTTTTGGATTTGGCTTCTTTTCAGGTGGATGACAGTGGGTATTGATCAACCACATGTCCATGTGCTCTATGATTTCCTGGGTATTTAACTCACACCTGACATCTACTCTGTGGTCAGCTTCTGACTTTTTTTCTGTGTTTTTGAGGGTTTGTCAGGTACCTGAGGCAGGGATCTCATGGATGAGGATCCAGGCTGGAGCAGGGGATGTGAACCTGAGAGAGGGGAGAGGCAGTGCTGCAACCCCCCATGCCAAAGGTGTCATTGCTGTGTCCTCTAGCTGCTGCTAAAACACAGAAACTTGGAATCCCTGAGGCTGGAAAAGATCTCCAAGAGCATCCAGTCCAAACTTTGCCCACCCTGTGCCCATCCCAGAGCACTGAGTGCCACCTCCAGGGGACACCTGCAGGGATGGGCACTCCAAAGCTCCCTGGGCAGCCCCTGCCAAGGCCTGAGCACCCTTGCCATGGGCAAATTGCTCCTGGCCTCCACCCTGAGCCTGCCCTGGTGCCATTTGAGGCCGTTCCCTCTGCTCCTGTCCCTGTTCCTGGCAGCACAGCCCGACCCCCCCTCACTGCCCCTCCTGCCAGGGACTTGTGCAGAGCCACAAGGGCCCCCCTGAGCCTCCTTTGCTCCAGCCTCAGCCCCTTTCCCAGCTCCCTCAGCCCCTCCTGGGGATACAGACCCTTCCCAGCTCCATTCCAGCCCCTCCAGGGCTCTCCTGCAGGAGCCACAACTGGACACAGCCCTCCAGGGGCCTCTCAGTGCCAGCACAGAGGGACAATCCCTGCCCTGCTCCTGCTGGACACACAATCCCTCAGCCAGCCCAGGGCCCAGTGGCCTCTTGTCCCCCTGGGCACCCCTGGGCTCGTGTCCAGCCCCTGGCACCAGCACCCCCAGGGCCTTTTCCAGCTTTTCCAGCCCCTCTGCCCAGCCTGGGGCTCCAGGTGGTTGTTGTGATCAACATTCCCTCTATGAAGGATGTCTCGTTCTGGAGAGGATCTCCCTCATTTCTGCATCCTGGGTTGCTGCTTGCATCATTCACCTTGCACAGTATATTTAAAATAAAATAAATGGCTGGTGGAGCAGATCCTGCTCAAACACCAAGTTGAAGAGCCCCAATCTTTGCTCACTGTCCCCTCATGAAGTTCAGGTCTTCTTGCAGCCAGGGTGGCCACAGCTTTTGTGTTTTACTTCATCCCTCTTCCACTCTTCCCCATGAAATACGAGCTCCAAGGTGTTCACCACACAAGGGCAGTGTCCAGCTGAGTGTTTATGGATTTATTTCTGAGGGCTTCCTTGCCAGGTGACTTAATACAAATAGCAATTTTTAGCCATGAAAAATGATTCTTAAGTGAAAGAATGAGAGGAAATGGCCCCAAGTTGTGCCAGGGGAAGTTCAGATTAGATATAAGAAAAAACTTTTTCCCTGGAAGAGTGGTCAGGCATTGGAATGAATTGCCCAGGGTGGTGGTGGAGTTGCCAGCTCTGGAAGTGTTCAAGAGGTGTCTGAATGTGGCACTTGGGGACACAGTTTAGGGGTGATTTTGGTGGTTCTGAGTTGATAGCAAGACTGGATGATTTTGAAGGTCTCTTCAGCCTCAATGATTCTGTGATTCTATGAAAAGAATATTTAAAAAAAAAAAGAAAATCTGCAGATAGTACAACTTGCTCTGCTTATAAGCATTTTTATCCGGTCTCTAGTTTATATTTCCCCTCTCAAACCCCCTTTTTGTCAGCTCAAAACCATGGCCCACCCAGATCAGGGTGTGTTGTGCTCACCCAGACATGGGGGTGTCAGCAGCCCCTCCAGCTCCTCTTTAGTGTGAGTCAGGCCAGGAAAACTGGCTGCCCACAAGTTCAGAGCTCATTAATCTTTCATACAGGGCAGCAAAACATAGATGAACAGTAAATATACCTGTCCTTGTTTCCTCTTGCCACTAAATCAGCTCCCTGCTTTTAGGGATTCAGTCAGTGTGGGGCTTCAAATATTACACCATCAAATCTTGAGGCAATTGGAGAATCTGGAGTCTTTTATTTGGTTTGCATGGCTAAGTTTTGGCAGCAGGGGCGGAGGCTACAGGAATTAGAAGTACCCTTTTTGGCATTTCTCAACACAAAAAGTGTCTCCCAACCCTTGCACGCAAAGAAAGAGGAGAAACACTTCACTTTTAAAAAATTCAGGCAAAATATAAGAAGGTCATTGACCTTTGCTTTTGTGGAACCTT
>CM031857.1:113485182-113517240 GCA_018697195.1 Certhia americana
ACAATCTCCTACTCACCTCTGCCCACACTGCCTTGGGTGCAGCTCAGGACACAGTTGGTTTCTGGGCTGCAAGTGCACATTCCAACATCAAATAAAAGTCTTACCTAATAATTCAGAGAGGTTTTTTTAAAGTACATACAAGGGTACTTTATTCTACGGATTTCAGTTTACAGAAGAAAGCAGAGATTCTAGCTAACAAAGAAAACCAGAGGTTTGATTTGCATTTCTTTCCTAGTTTTCTAAGGGGTTTTGTTAAGCAACAGCAAAGACAAGAGCAACAGAGTGCTCAATATTTTTAGCAAGTGACACAGATGCAGACGTCTGTCTAGACATGAGCAAAGAAGCAGCTTAAGAAAAAGATCAAATAAGGACATAATTGCCAGCACTGATGGATTAGAATGGATACTTGAAATCGGTGCAATAGCCAGGCATACAAAATGAATCAATTTCTAATATATTTCTTCAAGTGGCAATACCAAAGATCTGAGAGAAAAATAAGATCTGAGCTATTTTATCAGACAGTTTTAAGCTTCTCTGACCTCATGGAAATGGTGCTCCCAGACAGTGTAACTTTATAAAAACCCATCTATAAGAAACCTCCACTTTACAATACAAGCTGTAGTGTGGAGCAGCTCTTCATGGTCACCCAGAAAATGAAGATACTTTAATGTATCAGCAGAAAAGCAGATGTGCTGCTTTTCAGAAGGACTGACTTTGCTGTCTTATTATGTCATTCTATTCTAGCACAAACAGAAGAGTCCTCACCTATCTCCATAACCCCCTTTTCACCACTCCAAAACTTTCACTGATCTGCAGAACAGGGCATTGGACAAGGTCCCAAAGGACCATTCCTCCAAGGCAGGAATGATTGCATCACTCTCATCCACTGGTTCTGATCCACCTTTAATGAGATAAGCTAAGTATTTTCTAATGTCTGACTTGAACCTTCTTTGCTGCAGTTTTTTCTCATACAGCTCATCCCACCTCCAATGGGTGTGAAGCAGAACATATTTTCCAAAATCCTAGATAATTCAGGTGGGAAGAAACCTCAGGAGACAACCTAGACCAACCTCCAGCTCAAAGCAGGATCAATACTGAATTCAGATCAATAATTTGCTTTTCCGTTCCAGCCCTTAAAATAGTTGAAGGTTGTCATGTCTCTCTCCAAACCTCTCTTTCTCAAGTTAAGGAAGGAAATGTTTAATCTTGATTTTTTATCTCCCAAGGCCAGGTCTCCCAGGGCATCATGATGTAATGTGTACACACATGCACATGTGTGAATGGGAACCAAACACTGATAAGAACAACTGAAAAGACCATTGATAAGAAGGGAAATGTGGAAAAAGAGTGATCCTTGAAAGAAGAATGGGGAAAAATTAAATGTAACAGATTTAATCTAAAAAAAAGAAATAATAATACTAATGTGAATGAAGAAAATAAAAATTAGGAGAAAGAGAAAATGTCTTATAAAAAAAACGAAGAGGTGAGGTGTAAATAGCTTGACTTTTTTAGCCCAGCAAAATGAAGATTTATAGAGGATACAATTTACAATTCACATTTACAAATATATGGATTGGGGCAGTTGAAGCTAAAGGGTGATTTGGGCATAGCAGGAAGTGGGTATGAACTGCCTGCATTTAGCTAGGCTACAAATCCAAAAGTTTTTAGATGCCATAAAAGTGAGGCCCTTAAAAACTGACGAGAGCAATATATTTTAAAAGGACTTTCATTAATTCAAGATCCTGATCTGGAGTCACACAGACCTTTGCAACCCTCAGGGATATTTTAAATAGAATTGTGGGAGTGGGACACAGGGCAAGATGTATCAGATAAACATTAACCAGCCTAAAACAATTCTGGATTTCAGAGCAACGTCTCTGTTGGCCCAGCACGGGCTGTGCAGGGAAGCAGAATGCAAATCCCCAGGGTTTTATTGCAGAATATGTCTCTTGGGAGGATTTTGCAGCAGCCTGGCAGCCCCTGGCCATGTTCTCAGCCCACATCACACTCCCTGTGCAGCTCCCTCGAGGCACCTTCCCCTGGGGAGAAGGGTAAGGCTCAGGCACTGATATGGATCTCATTACCTTATTTATTTGGAAATAATGATGCCATAAATTAGTCTTTGTTATGCACCCACTGGGATCATTAGCTCTGAGCTTTGAGATCTGGGTACATTAGAATTCTGGAGACTTTTAGTCTAACTGTGAATTTGATTCAGTTTTTATATCAGTAGCTGCAACTCCTTTCCCCATGGAGGTGTTTTTGCAAAGGACTATTTCTTCACTTGAATTTATTTCAAGATGTAGATTATTTGGCTTTCTGAAATAGCTTCAGACATGGAGTAAAAATTGTGTATTTATCATTTACTGTCAAGACTGACCAGTTGCAACATTTTATAAAGCAATTACTCTTTAATACTTTATATAACTTCTCCAGGGAACATCAGAAATATTTACTGCAGCACTGGCTGCCACAAAACCCAAATAAGATATATCAAATTATCCTTTTTATTGGTGCAGACTGGATGCTGAAATGCACAGGAACTCCAACACACCATCTTCTCTTTTAGGAACTCTGTGAGAAAACAAGGAAAGAGCTGCACTCCAATATTCACACTATCAACTTCTGCTCTGAGAGCACTGAAGTTAATTCTGAAAACTCAGTGGCATAAAACTCCCTGATCCCCCAGTAAAACTTTGCAGGAGTTCACACTGGATTTGTGCAGTAACTCCAAAGCAAGCTCACTGTGTGCTCTGGACTCCAGAGTACTCTTGCAGGGTCATTCCAGCCATCAGACCTCAGCACTTTCCAGACTGGGCATTTCCACCCAGACTATGAGAAAATAAAAGGTCTCAGATTATCTCTTTTGATTCACAGTCCTAATATTCATGCTGGCACATTATTATCTTTCTGTGCTTTGAAAAAACTGCCTCAAGAGAAAGAACCTGTTACAAGCATACATGAAAATATAAAAGTATCTGATGAGCACTACTGAGTTGCTGTTATGAAGAGTTGGATATTTATTGAATAAGCAATATAATGCAAATAATTCAAACCACATTCTAGAACTATTCCAGTAGACAAACATTTCTATATATTTGTATAATATAATGGGAAAAGAAGATTCCTATTCCCAGCCTCCAGTACCTCAGATATCTACTTGACATCCTTGAAGCCCAGATAAGTCCAAACAAACAAAATATCAACACTCTCTATCAAAATTAACTGAAACTTCAAGAAGTTTCTCCAGCCAGTTTTCCCTCCATGCATATTTTGCTCTCAAAAATAAATAATCTTCTGTGCTTAAAACATGTTTCCTGAGAATTGCTCTTTCACAGTGAATCTCAAATTGCTTTAAGGAGTTTGTTTGACATTTCCTATTAATGGAAAAAAGTCCCTCTCTGTGAGAAATCACTCTCTGAAAAATTTTAAATTTCCAAACAGCTTCTTACCCCACAGTACCGCTCCTCGTTGAAGATCTGTGGAGGGAGGGGAATTCCATTCTGAGGCTTTTTTTCACCCGGGACATTCTCTCTCATCCATTTCCTATTGTCCTCATCTCCTGCTATGTCCATTTGCTGAAAGTCGATCTTGTTGGCCTCTAAAAAGCCCACGACTTCTTGCTGTTTCTTTTTTATCTGGGTAGGAAAGAGGGAAATCAGCATTCCTCCTTTAAAAAGAAAATGGTTTTCTAAAACCAACTGCTGTTTTGAGAACTCAGACAAGTTTGTAAAGATTACAGAATCTTTTAGGTTGGAAAAGACTCCAGGATCATTGAGTCCAACCTTTGGTCAATCCCCACCTTGTCACCCAGCCCAGGGCACTGAGTGCCACCTCCAGGCCTTCCTTGGACACCTCCAGGGATGGGTGCTCCAAACCTTTCTGGCAGCCCCTCCCAGTTCTTGACAACCCTTTCCATAAAAAAATTCTTCCTGAAAGTTGGAAGTTCCTGAAGCTGGATTCACTTCTCCAGTAGCCCTCAAACTTTTTGAAGCTGAGATTCAACACTTTCTGCCAGCAACCAGAGTGCTGCCACTACATCCCTCCCACCACACACCCACCCCCCAGCTTCTTTCTTTCCTCCCTGGATGCAGTGACAACTCCAGCTAAGAAATGAGGCTCAGCAGGAAGCCACCTACTGTGTTCCCAGATCTGGGAATGTGATGTACACATACTCAAGGTGATCCTGCCTGAAGTCAGTAAAGGTCTGAAGTTGTACATATTTCCCTCAGCATGTTACAGCCTCCTTCTTCCCACCAATCACACGTGACATTCAGCTTTCTGTGAGCCACGTTTCTCTCTGTCTCTGTTCTTTAATGTTAGGCATAAATAAATTTCACAGAATTAGAATCACAGAATAGTTGGGTTTGGAAGGGGTACTGCAGTCCAACCCCCCTGCTAAGGCAGGATCACCTGCAGCAGGTGACACAGGAAAGTGTCCATGTGGGTTTGAAATGTCCCCAGAGAAGGAGACTCCACACCCTCCCTGGGCAGCTGACCCAGTGTTCTGCCACCCTCAGTGTAAAGAAGTTCAGGTGGAACTTGTGTTTTAGTTTATGGCCATTGCTCCTTGAGATATATTATAAAAATATGAGTTAAGGCTCAAGAAAATCCAGCACAGCTGAACTCCTGGGCTTAAATAGAATGTCATCATTACAGAATGACATTCAGCTGGACCACAAAGAACATGTTACAAGCAAATAAATCTTGTTACACACAGCTTCTAAAATTCCCTCATGGCACTTATTCCCTCTGATGCTGGTTCTGTGCAGGCATTGAGCTTACAACCCATAGAGTAGAGATCCCTCTACTCTGAAAATGTAACACTTTACTTCCCTACTAAAGGAATGCTACTCCTGAGCAGCTTTCAAAGAACTTGCCCCCAGACATAGCTAGAATGAGGCATCAAGGCAATTTTTCTATCTTGCGATTTGAAACCATGTCCTCATATGTCAGACATCTGAACACCTGAAATTAAAGTGACACCAAGCTAGTGTAAATCAGAGGGACAGGCAATGAGATGAGAAGTAAATCAGGGATTATGTATTTCCATAATCTAATAAAACAGAAAAGCTGAAGTAGAGTGATAGCCTATTATCCTGGAAGGATGAATTCTCATAAGAAAGGATAAAATTGCTTTTCCTTGTACAAACAAAGAAGCAGCTATCTACACATATGCTTGCTTATAAAAAATAACAAGCATAAAATGCTGTACATTTTTATAACAACAGAGGTTTGCAGTGAGCTAAAAAAGGTGCATCACTTTGAATGAAAACACTAATCCAAAGTGGACAAAAGCCATGCAGTTGACAGAGTTCAAAGCTGTTTACTTCTATTCTTACTTTCTCTTTTTTAAACAGAAATAATCTCATTACTGGCTACTTAGCTGCAGAGTTATTTGCAGAACACATTCAGGCAGCAGAAAGGATTGCTCAAGGGACATTTCAGCGGAGAAAGTGGCAGGATGTTTGTATAAACGGTTAATAAAATCTGCAGGAGCCAGCAGCAGGAGTAACATCACATGCTCTGAGAGGCAGGGCACTCAAGTGCTGTCAGCTGCAATTCCAGGGTCAGCCTGTCCCTCTGGACACAGGCACTGCAGGAGATAGGGCTCCTGGAATAACTGCTGCTCCAGACAGACGGTGCCTCTGAGGAGATAATGGAAATGAAGCCAGAGATTCTTTGCTCCCCTGCTTCTGAAAGCTGTAACTTTTAAACCTGACTTAATAATTTCTCTTCAGCTTGAGGTTCATAATGCACAGGAGGCTCAGGCAGCACCAGGCCTGAAAGGAAAAAAATGTGTGAAAAAATTAATGCTGAAGTAAAGCAGTATAATTCCAGTTCTATGGAATTATGCTGCTTAAGGAAAAGGCAAGGAGTTTCTGACTATGACAATGAGATAAACAGAGCAGAAGGTGTGTTGTGTCTTAGGGCTCACCTCATTACTGGGGTTTAGGCAGAGCAAAAGGTTTGGGACACAACCCAAGTGTGAAACCACAGAGCAAACCTTTGCTGTGGGTGGCACTAGGTAGGCAACCAAAAGGATCTCTCTAGGAAGCAGCACTCAGAGAAGGAAATTTAGGATGTAACAACACAGAGGACATGCAAAAGCTTTCCCAGAATGGATGAGACTGCAGGAGCCTGTTTGTGCCCTCCCTTGGGTCTGATGGCATGGGAAGAATTCAAATTACTTGGGCATAGATTACTTGGAGAGTGGTGATGAGCAGGATATTATTTCAGCAATGCCAGTTTTTCTTTCAGCAAAGCTTGAGTTGCATAATCCCTAGCTACTAGTCTCTTAAAATAAGAAAAAAAAAATGGTTTAAATAAATGTTATCTAGCTAGAGTGTAAGAATTGCCAGAGAGGTTGTGGATTTCACATCCCTAGAAGTGTTCAAGGCTAGGATGGATGACAGAATCATAGAATGGTTTGGGTTGGAAGGGACCTTAAAGATCATCTTGTTCCAACCTCCTGCCACGGGCAGGGACACATTCCACTATCCCAGGCTTCCACTATCCAAGCCCCATCCAATCTTCCTGGGCAGTCACAGATTCCCTGGGAAACCTGTGCCATGGGCCTCGCAAGGAAGAATTTCATCTAAATATCTAATCTAACCCTTTACTCCTTCATCTTAAGGCAGTTCCCTGTGTCCTGTCCCTGCATCCCTTGGGAATTGTCTCTCTCCAGCTTTCCTGGGGCTCCTTCAGGCCCTGCAAGGCCACCCTGAGCTCAGCCCAAAGCTTCTCCTGTGCAGCTGAACAATGCCAGCTGTGCCAGCCTTTCCTGCCAGCAGAGCTGCTCCATCCTCTGCTCATCCTGCTGCCTCCTCTGGGCTCTCTGCAGCAGCTCCAGCTCCTCCCTGTGCTGGGACCAGGGCTGGGGCAGCTCTGCAGGTGGGGGCTCACCTGAGCACAGGGGCACAATCCCCTCCCTTGCCCTGCTGGTTATGCTGTTTTTGATGTCAATTTGAAGTGGGGCAAGTTCATAAAATGTCACCAAAACCACAGGAAATAAAAGGATTTTAGAGGTGTCATAACCATGAGCAGCAGGAAGCAAGACAGTAAAACTTCCTCTCTAAGACATGAATCCTTTTTCTCCCACAATTTAGAGTCTTGCAGGATATTATCAAATCCTAAACACCTTTGCAACTAACAACAACATTTTTTTTTTTTAATTGTTTGCTTCAAGCTAAGCATTTAGTGCTTTTTAGTGCTATAAATAAGTGTCTCCACTTCTGCCTGCCTTAATGAATAGTTCAATATCAGCTGTCTGGAGCAGAAAGATAATAAAGCTGGAGATATTTAAAATAAATTTCTGAACCATCGAGGGGAAAAATACAGACTGCAGATTTGCTCAGAACCACAGTGAATTGTAACATTCCAGCATCTGATCCAGAGCAACAGAATGTCACTGGGTTCACTGCTTTCACTTTCACAAAGTATTTATTAACTTGAAAACCACTTGCAGTGAGTTGAGTGACCATGTAGTACGTAAAAGAGAGACTTTTTCATTCTTTGCCAGTGATCCTCTGCTGATTTACATTGGTTGGGCCCACCTTACATTGACATACAAAATCAACACCCTGCATTTGATGGGATCAGCCACCAAATTTGAAGAGCTCAGCAGTACTAATAAGACAATTTAAACTTCCAATTTAAACTGTGTGGAGATTAAATTAATTCCTTCCAGGGAAAGCTGTACGTCCTCAATACAAAATTTCTCTTTAATGGGATTTTAGTGATATGTTGAGGTTTGGGCTAACTCCCTGCATGGGTGAATTTTATTTTGTATATACCAGGACTCATTGAAGGTTCATTGAAAGGATCCATGTTCATCAGAAAATGTGGAAAACTACTCCAGTTCTACCTGGCATTACAATTCAGAAATCTGAGCTCATGCTGAGATTGCTACACACACCCAGCACCCCAGAAAGGAGCAAATACAGGGGAATATTGCTCTGTGAAGATTCCATAATTTTCTTTTGGAGTCTCCAGAACAAAACAAGCCAAGTAGGAGCAAGAGTGCCCACGCTCAGCACATGGTAATTTATAAAGCTACTTGAGTGTTGAAAGTTTTATTACAAATTGTGAGTTACCCAACCTGAAGTTCCCAACTTCCTCCTCTTTTTTTCCCCTTGTATCTCAAGTTTATTACTATTAATTAAAAAAATAAAATACAACAAAAATAATGCTAAATATCAATAGTAATTTTAGAATATAAGGCTTAGGGACAGGCTGGTGAGAGAACTGCAAACTTCCTCAGCAGCATTTCAATCAGAACTTTAGTGAAGGACCCGTGGTTCATTTCCTACAGATGATGGTCCCATAAATGGGGGGTGTTTTGAAGCTTTTCCACTCTGGAATCTTCTTAAAGAAATGGAGCTGGTGTCAGGGAGATAGAGATGTAGTTACAGCTCTCTGCAAGCACCAGGCAGTTTGTTTAGCCGTGTCACTGGGAGGGCGGGAATGCCAAAGGAAAACTGAAATCCGAGCTCGTCTGGGAACTGGATATAAAAGGAAACAGTCCTTTCCCGGTTCCCACCTCCCACGGACTTCCAACCTCCCTACTATTCACATGCCCTTCCCTTCAGCTGATACTCTCTGCTGACAGCTACAGCAGCAGATCTCAATGCTAAAAATCATCAGTATAGCATTTCAACAGACATACACACACCAAAAAAAAAAAAAAAACCACCAAAAAAACCTCACACCGAACATCAACAAACAAATCCCAAAAACCAACCAAACAAAACCCTCCCCCCCAAAAAAAACCCAAAAAAAGAAAAAACAACAACCAAAGAAAACCCCCAAAACCCCAAAAAAAAAAAAAACACAACAAAAAAAAAAAACAAAAAGAAAACACCAAACAAAAAAAAAACCCCCCAAAGCCCAGGAAGTTGAAGGAGCTTGGGAAAGTTTTTCTGCCTAACTTTATCCAGATCCAGGCTCTTTCTTAGACAGTTCCCCCTTTGCAGGAGCAATGTCCTGAAGTCTCTTTTAAAAACAAACACTTCAGTTTCTCCTGCAAACAGTCTAGCGTCGCTTTTGCACAAATACAATACCTAGTGTTTCCTTCCTCAGTGTATATATATTGCAAATACTTTCCCAAACAGCAGTAAATCTCTGAAATGACAGGTAATTTAGATGTAAATGTTGTAACTGTGGTGAAAGCTCGCAGGCAAGCCAGCCTGCACTGGCAGGAATTCTCTACATCTTGAGCAACTTTCAAGAATAAGGTGGTCAGGGCAGAATAAAACTAAGGTTTATTCCTGCTAAGGATTCCAATGGTTTTTTTGTCATGTGCAAAAGCTCTTTGCTGGCATCTCCTAGGAGAATTCCCCACCCTGATCCCAGCGGTAAGAGGAGGCTGTTAAAGGAGTCACCTACCGCTGTAGACCCCGAAGATGTGGCCACAAAGACTTTGATCACCATGCTGGCAGTGGTGGAAGGGAATCAGCAGAGCAGCCCTGCTATCCACGAGTCACCACGATCCCCGGAGGATTCCAAGTGTTCCGCAGCTCCTGGGCTACACCGGGTCCTAAATGGATGCCTCCTCCCCCCCTGCAATCCGGCAGCTTTGCCCTCTCTCCCTCTCCCCGGGCTCCCGGGTTTTCCCACTCCATTGGCTCTTGGGTATTTTGGGATGAGGATTGGTCAGTAAGAGGAGCCAGAGCAGGGGGTTTGCACCTGCCTTTGGCCTGATTGCATTAGATTGACAGGGTGGCAGCCCAAAAAAGGCAAGGGAGAGTAGTGCACCAATGAGACAGGGCTGGAGAAATATTTGGGAGAGGGGGAAGGGACGACTGAGAAGGGATAAGGGACGCGGAGCTGACAACTTCATGCTGGGGGCAATCCCAAAGCTGTCGGGTGGCATCGGCACCGTCACAGCTACGTCCCGCAGGAAAAGAGATTTCCCAGACCATTACAAGGCTTTGGAGTTGTAGCTGGGAATTTGAGGTTATAAAAGGGGAAGGGGCAAGCAAGGGGAGCACAGATGCAATGGTAATTATAGCAGAGATCATATTGAAGTAAGCCTTGGTTACGAACACTCTTGTCTTTAAAGAATTCAGATCATCTACACTGCAGGGCCCAGGGATTTTCCTGGCATAAATGTATCTCAGGACACTGCCTGCTACTGATTTGCCTGACTCGATGTACCCAGAACTCGTTGTTGAATTTTCTCCTCCTTTTTGCATCACCAGTGAAAATTTCCAGGGCGCAAGATTTAAGAAGAGGTCCAGAATCGGCAAAAAATATTCCCATTCTCCTGTGTTATCCAGGATGCTCTTTTTTTCCATCTGGTTGTCACCTTCTACTCCAGAGATCATCATAATTCAGTGCCTGCCTGCACATACTTGCTAAAGAAGGGCTCTGGGCATGAGAGGTATTTGAAGAATGTTAAATGGTCACAGGTCATTTTCAAAATTTAAGGACCAAGTCTGTTTCTGCTGTGAGCAACATGAGCTCAGTAAAGCTGACCCTGTGCCAGAGGTGAAACTGGATTAGGTTTTAGAAAAACATATTTCACACATTAAGATTGAATATAATAATATCTGATCCTGAAAACGCTTTAAATGGATTATAATACTTTATTTCCAGAATTTATTAGGTAGGACTAAATGCACTATTACATAATAATAAAGAGTAAAAATGCTGTTGAAAGGAAGTTTTTTGTCTTTTTTAACCAGTATGCGAAGCTGGAAATGCAGTACTCCATGTATGGAACCCGGATCCTGAAAAACTGTACTGAAAACTAAAAATAACAGTATGGGTAGTTTACTGTGGCTCACCATCTGTCATTTCTTTTTTACTTTTGAGAAGTAACAGGAGGTTACAGCAGCAAGCCTATTAGAAGTAGGTATTTTCAGAGTATTTTCCTGAAAAAGAACAACCACGAAAAAAAAAAAAAAAAAAACAGAGAGAAAATATTTTTTTTTTTCTAAAGATATTACACACGTTTTTCTCAGGGGAGATTTTATGTGAGTATAGTGTGGGAAATGACTGGCCATTTGAAATAGAATGTTTCCAAATTATTTGTTTTCCTGTGCCCTGAAGAAGTACAACCAAAGGATGAAATGGTCCCGGGCTTCACAGCATACTGAAAAGCCTTGTAATAATGATATTAATAATCAGATGATAATAATAATAATAATAATCAGAG
Source organism: Certhia americana (assembly GCA_018697195.1). Classification (NCBI taxonomy): domain Eukaryota; kingdom Metazoa; phylum Chordata; class Aves; order Passeriformes; family Certhiidae; genus Certhia; species Certhia americana. Next base: position 113,496,344 of record CM031857.1, read on the forward strand.
AATCACAGGATAAGCTGAGTTATAAGGATAAGTCCTGAGTAAAAGGACCTTTGAGTCCAACTCATGGTCCTGCACAGCACCATCCACAAGAGTCACACCATGTCCAAAACAGTAAATATTTGCACCACCAAACATCCATGGTTAAATTTGGGGACAGAATTGCCAATGAACTCTCACTCTTGCTTGGCTTCATACCTGAAACACTCAATGAGCCACACATGGAAATGCCACTCCCGAGGGCTTTGGGTCATCACTCCCACAGTGTGCAGCCTTCGAGGAAAACTTGACTTCATTTTGAAGTGATTTTTCTCCTTTTTCAACTTAAGGATGTTGAGGTTAACCCCGAGTTTGGAGCCTGCTGTGTCCCGCCTGTGTGCTCTGAGGCCTCATCCAGGCTGTGAGGCACCTCCATGGCCAGGGCACAACAGGACCCACATCGCCAAATTCCCATTAAAACTCCATTGAGGCACTGAAATATGAAGGTGGAGATACACACAGGCTCCTCTGCTGGGTCTGGGGTGAGGGAAGAGGGAGGGGAGAGGGAGGAAAAAGGTGAGACCCCGCTCCCAGGGTGCTGCCGCCATTTCGCACAACCACAGGGATGGAGGCCGGTGATGGCGGCTGGTGAGGCCGTGAGGGGACAGCACACACTGGGGTGGAAGTGGGGAGAGATTCCCAGAGAGGACACGGAACAAGGTGGGATCCTCCAGCTGTGGGGGACAGGAGACAGGGAAAACAGAGCAGAGTGAGGGGAGGACACAGGGCTGGCTGTGGGACTGTGTGTCCAGCAGGGACACTGAGGGGACTGCCAGAACATGGGGTAGGGTGTGGGGTTGTGTGTCCAGGTGGGACATTGAGGGAGATTCCAGGACATGGGGCTGGGTGTGGAGTTGTTTGTCCAGGTGGGACACTGAGGGACTGCCAGGACATGGGGTAGGGTGTGGGATTGTGTGTCTAGGTGGACACTGAGGAGACTGCCAGGACATGGGGCTGAGTGTGGGATTGTGTGTCCAGGTGGGACACTGAGGGACTGCCAGGACATGGGGTAGGGTATGGGGTTGTGTGTCCAGGTGGGACAGAGCTATCAGAACATGGGGCTGGATGTAGGATTGTGTGTCCAGATGGGATGCTGAGGGAGATGCCAGGACATGGGGTAGGGTGTGAAACTGTGTGTCCAGCAGGGACATTGAGGGGACTGCCAGGACATGGGGCTGGATTTAGGGTTGTTTGTCTAGGTGGACACTGAGGGGACTGCCAGAACATGGGGCTGGGTGTGGGATTGTGGGATGCTGAGGGAGATGCCAGGACATGGGTCTGGATATGGGATTGTGTGTCCAGGTGGGCACTGAGGGGGCTGCCAGAACATGGGACTGGATTTAGGGTTGTTTGTCTAGGTGGACACTGAGGGGACTGCCAGGACATGGGGCTGGATGTGGGACTGTGTGTCCAGCAGGGACACTGAGGGGGCTGCCAGGACATGGGGTAGGGTGTGGGATTGTGTGTCCAGGTGGGACAGAGCTATCAGGACATGGGGTAGGGTGTGGGATTGTGTGTCCAGGTGGGACAGAGCTTTCAGGACATGGGGCTGGATATGGGATTGTGTGTCTGGATGGACACTGAGGGGACTGCCAGGACATGGGGCTGGTGTGGGGTTGTGTGTCTGGGTGAACACTGACAAGGTGCCAGGACATTTTCATCTTTGGCACAGGAATTTGGCCCCAATTATGTTATTCCTGTACCTTTTCATCATAAATTCTTCTGGAGTTTGTCCATTCCTGCCCCCGCCTGTTTAATTCTATTGCAGTATCTTTAATTTCATCTCTCTGTTTCTTCTGCTTCACCTTTGGTTTTCCTGTCTTCTCCTTTTCTATTTTATTTACTTCTCAACACCTACTCTGAACAGATTCAGGCTACACTTCTCATCAAAACAAATTAAAGTAGTAGTTTTAAGTTTAATTTCAGGTAAATTGCTTTAAAGATAATTTGCCTAGAAAGTGTTGGCAGTGCCAAATCAAATTTTAACACAAATACAGATCTGTGAACCCACCTGGGCTTTGCCTAATGCTTAAAATATGATTTCTCATCTCTTGTGGGTTATTGCACTGCCTCAGATTTAGCAGGACTGTGGCATTCCTCAGTATTCCACAAGGAAAAATTGCTCATGCAAAGAAATTAAGAGTAATGAAACTGTTTTGATTCAACCTAAAATATTCTGTGCAATCCTGAATTATGTTTTTTAATTTTCTTTGGGAGCTATGTGATTCCCCTCTCCCTTTTAGGAAATTTAATTTTAAAATAAATGCCAGCACAAAGCAAAAAAGCCAACAGAGGAGTTAGACAGTGCTAAGAAAATAGTTTCATATTTTGTTAGTGAAGGTGATGTGTCAAATAAAACCCATGTGTACTAAAACATCATTTTAACCCCTTTCAATTTTCCTTTCCACAGTTGCTATGCTCCTTTTAAACCCACAAAATATACAATTCATCCTTCTACTGTGTAAGATTATTTACTTATATATCAGTTTTAAGGGAGCAAAGATGAATTTCTCCGTGGCCCTGTTGTTGCTAGGAGGTGAATGTTCTCAAAATTCACTATTAGTAAATAGTTTCCTACTTTTCTATTTTTTTTTCTCTTTTATGCAAAAAAATAAAAGTTGCATTACCACTTTGGGTCCCAACATTTAACCTCTTTTTTGTTTTAATCTCACTTTTGGGTATGTTTAGAACCTAATTCCTTTCCACAATTATTGCTCAAGGCAAAATTTGCCTCTCCTCACCTAAACTCACCTGAAGTGGACTGGAACATGATAATAAGAAAGTGGAATGAGTATCAAGCCATATCCCAATAAATAATTTTTAAAAAGAACTACAGTGTTTAAATAATTTTGCCAGGAGAATAAACTGATCTGTTCTTGCACTTCCCAGTAACCTCAGCAAGAAAAAAAAAAAGAAAAAAAAAAAAAAAGAAGAAAAAAAAAAAAAAGAAAAGAAAAAAAGAAAAAAAAAAGGCAGAAAAAACCAGGGGGAAATAAAGCATAACAGTTATGCAGAAAGACATAGAAAATTACTTAGAATTATCTATTTTATGCTAAATATATGCTGTTTATACACATATTAAAATAGTTTTAGGGTCTTCTCTATGCACTGCTGGAGTGTTAATATGGCATCTAAGGTGAGTTTTGTGCTGTTTCAAGGGATTAGTTAATTTTGTTATCTGATTTGCTGTCTAATTCTTGAAAAATGTGATTAATGCTATTTTTATGACATGAAATACTATGAAATCCCAGGTCGGGTGGTGACATCATAGAGAAGACACAAGGGAACATTTCTCCCAGTGATGATTCCAAGAGCTTTGTCAGTGACTGACCCTGAAAGAGTCAGAGGAGACAAACCTTTAGAAAGTCCTGGAGCTGAAGAAGAGAAGGAACCACAGAAAAAGGACAAGACAAGAATGGAAAGAAAGAAATGTGGTCGGTGTCTCTATGCCCAAGGTGATAAAAAAGGTAAGTTTGTTTTCTGGTAGTATGAGACTCTCTTAAGAAATATAATTATTCCTTTTCTTTTTCAATAATTTGCAAGACAGGGACAACAGTTGTTTTTTAGTGAAAGAATATAATAAATTCTGTTTCAAACCCCAGTAAGGGGAGGGAAGAGAGAGAGAGATTCCCTGCTGGTTTATCCCACAATATTCAGTGATCCAAAGGGAGAATCACCTGGGATGTGGGAGCTCCTTGGCAATCCTCATTCCTCAGTTTTAGCCCAAGGACCTGAGAATGGCTCTGCCACATTTTGGTTTCTGACCATGTATCACTTGGCGAGTCTGAAAAAGCCTTTCATAAGGAAAATGGGTTAAAAAATGCACAAAAGTGTCAGTTTTGACCAGAAAACAGCCATTTTGTGGCCAGCTGTGTCATGGTGTAACCTGTGAAATGAATTTGTGCCTCAATGGAATGAGCACAGAGAATGAATATGCAAATGTACATTGAATTTATGCCACTGTTAACAGTGAGGGATCTCTCCATGTCTGCATCTTTTCCCATCTAGACTCATCCTTTCTTAAATCCTTAAATCCTACCAGGCCACTCCACAAAAATGAGTGGAAAACCAGCAAACCTTTTCCTGCTGAGCATCAAAATTTCATCTTGATTTACCAAAACTACAAGATAGAAATCAATCCACAAAACCCAGAAGAACCACTGATTGTCTCTGTTAGAAACTCTGTTATTATATGCTGCTGTCATGAAGTTATACTGCCATGAAAGTAGCAGACCAGAAAAAATAATGACATTTTTTAGATCTGGTTAGCAAAAAAAATCTTTATTGACCTCTACCTGTGGTAGATAATTTATTGTATTTGTAGATGCTATATATCATTTGGATAAAGTGTTTATTTTTGCTTGTCCATGACTACTGGAAATTAAATACATTTTACAGTGCTTCTGACAGCTTTTGCAGAAAGGTATTTTCTCTTTTTTATCCCATCCTCTCAGTCCATTCTGGCAAAATCAAACAGTAAGATAAAGTAATTTTTCAAATACTTCTGTGACAATATTTGTGGTCATATTGCAGTTTTCCTGCAGTGGAATTGTGTTACAGAAAATATTGGATTCAACAGAAATTCTCGGAAAGATCTGTCCTTTTGTTCTGGTATTTTTTTAAGTCAGGATCTCATCTGTTTTATCCATAAAATATGAGGTGATCTATAAATTATAATAAACTTTTTAGCAAAATACTGCCTGAAATGCCATGAGAGCTGTAGTGAAACTGAATATGTGCCTGAGAAAGGGGAACACGCTCAGATTTACGGTCTTGACTATTTTTAAATTCTAATCCTGCTTCAGGAAAAGAAAATGAGAGCAATTCAGCCAGAATCCTGGCCTCAAGGAGAGGCAAATGGCAGCAACACACTGAGAAGTAGCCCATTAATATATTTTTATTTGCTGTTTAGAAGCCACGTAGACAACTGCACACCTGTTCTATGCAATGAGCATTTAAGGTTTAAAAATGTAATTTAATTCAAAGCTGACTGGAAAGCTGGAGAAAAGTGGTTGGAAATCCCAGCTGCAGGGATTTTAACCATGTGCTGCTTGGGGCATGTTGGGTTTTGAGTCCTTGCAGACTTGTAAATTACTCTGTTGGTTTTTGTTGGTGTTTTTTGTTTGGTTTGTTTTTTTATCATGCACCTGTTCAAGGTGTAGATTCTGATGGTTTGAATTTGGGTCATCAGATTGTGGCTACGTTAGTGAAGTGCAAGATTTACAGGAAGAAAACTGATTTCCATGGATTGAAAATTGATTTCCATTGATTTATTTCCATTGGCTGCTAGCTGTGGTCTGCTGCAGCCACAGAAAGACACAGAGATATAAAATATTTAATATATTTATGAGTGTATTTATTTAATGTATTTAATGAACTATTTGAATCACACAATCCTAGAATGGTTTGAGTTGGAAGGGAGCTTAAAGATCTTGTTCTAAACCCCTGCCATGGGCAGAGAACCTTCCCTTAGACCAGGCTGTTCATTGAACAGCAGAGTTTTGGGGCATTTTGTGAAGAAATCACAGTTCTGTAGTTTAGGAGAAGTAGTTAATTAATAGTAGGGGTTTATGTGAGCAGAAAAGGCACGCAGGGATTGATTTGTCTCCAATAATTCCTGTCTCTCAACGCCGATTTACTCTGCTCTCAATGCAGGAGGGAAGAAATGGCCAGCAGCAAAAACCCCCCATCTGAACTCCTCCTTCTCAACCCTGCAGAGCGGGGTGGTTTACCAGGACAAAAACGCCACGGCCCAGCGAATATCCTCAGCCAGGCTGCACAAAATCAAAGAGCTGAAGAACGAAATCTTCGACTTGCAAAGGAAAATCGAGACGTCGCGCTTGGAGAACCTGGCTTTGAAAGAGCTGAACCGCCGGCACGCCAGGGCCATCGGCAGGTACAACAGCGCAGAGAGCCACCTGCAGGAGCTGCTGGCAGGGCACAGGAACGAGATCAGAGACCTCAGGGAACTCCTGAAGATGTCCCAGGAGGCAGAGAAAAACACGGCCAGGGAGCTCAAAAAAGTCGAAGGGGAGCTGAGGAGGACTAGAGATGATTTGAAGACCTTGGCTGTGCTGTCAGAAGACAAAGCTCTGGCAGAGAGGGAGGAACTCAGTTGTAGGTTGTCAGTCCTCAATGAAATATTGGAAGAAAAGGATGAGAGGATACAGGTAATGCCTGTAAATTGTTGTAGTTGTGGAATGTAGGGTGGTGGAATATCCTAAATTGGGTGGGAATCACTAGGATCATGGAGCAGGAGAGATTTCAGGGCAGGAATAGTGAAAAACTTTTGGCTACTTCTTATCGCGTGAATGATTCTGATCTAATCCTGTAACACTGGATGCTGTTTAATCCAGTGCTCTCCCAAGTATAAGGAAATCCAAGAGGAGATAATTAATCTCCTTTTAGTATCTCAGGTTTCTTTACTCTCGCTGACCCCAGCACAAAAATAACAAAACCACAATTTTTACTACAAAACTGGAAGAGTGAAATTTCCACGGTCCTCCAGGAATTTCTTTCTATTTCCTGTGAGGTCTATTATGCACAGAATTAAATAAAGGGACAGGAAATCTTAAGAGAAACTGTAAATATGAACAGCTGAATTCAGACTCTCTTTTAAAAGCTTTCTGTTTCCAGGAGTGAGCAGCTATAAAAAGCACACAGGGTTGGGTGTCCACCCAATTCTTTTAGGAGTTGGAATTTCAGCGCATGGCCCTGAGTTCTGAAGATAAAAAAAAAAAACAATAAATCACCAAATTTTCATTTATACTAAGCCTCCCTATTCTGCCACAGTTCATAGGTCTCTGTGAATGAAAAACTTTAGCATTTCTCAAAGATGGTTGTATTAATCAATCCATCAGAAAGGTAATGTACGGCCTTATTTTTATGATTGAATGCCAAAACCTGTTCTTTTGTTTCGTGAAAATAGGTTTTAAACCTTTTTTTTTTTTCTTACTTTGAAATTAATTTTTCAGATATTTCAGTTAAGTTTCATATATTGTTTTACAATATAATTTATAATATTATTTACATTAATATAATTAGAAGATAATAACTATTATATGTAATTATTATGAGCTTAATTTTCCTTATATTAGCACACTTATATTTTAAATCTGTCAAGAACTGAAATTTCCCAACTGTCACACCGAGTACATCCATATGATAGAATCTGTCACTTTTTTAAGAGTCTGGAAATGCAGCTGAAGCTGAACAACAGCACCTTCAGTCGTCGTCTGGCAAGTGAGAGTAAGAAACTCCTGGAAGCTACTATGACCACAAAGAACTTGCTAATGGAAATTAATGTTGTTCACCAAAAAATTAAGGTATTCCATGTTTTATCCAGGTTTCTGTCTCTACAGGAAAGTTCAAGTATTTAATGTTCCCTATGCCTTTTGCTTCTTTTACAGTATTTGCTAATAGGATTTGGTTTCCTGCTCGAGTCTATAATCTACTAAAAAACCAAAAATGTCAAATTCTGGCATCAGTGTGGGGTCTGCTTGTTAGAAGAAGTTCAATAATGAATTGAAACAGAGATTAGTGCATCAGAAATTGAACCATAATCCACACCAATGCGTGACCATTTTGTCAGATTCGGGTCAGATATATTCATCTACTCACTTTCAATGAGCTGTCTCCCAGAAACAAATCAAAATGAGTCAAATATTACAATCTGCAAAACTAGAGTTTAGAAAAAGCCTCATGGAAGTGTTTCAAGAGCTTTTCAAATTCCACTTTGGTTTTTAGATGAATGGTTTGGGGATAAATAGGTCCAGTTCAGCACTTTTTGTACTGTTTGTAAATCAAACATCCAGGAAAACTGAATGGATTTGAAGCCAAAACTGACAGGAATGGGATGTCACATGAGTTGTAATGAAGAAAACCATTCCAAAAAACCTGGAATGCCTTGTGGCTTTTCCATTATTGTGTTTGTAGCACAGTTAAAATACATTTATTTATACATTTCTGTGTCAAGTTGATCCCATTGAGGAGCTTTCTCTTCCTAAATGCAATCAAATATCTTTGGAAGATGTTAAGGGGAGTTTTCCCAGACATTGTGAAGGGCAGGACAGTCAATTCCTGAGGATTCATGGAGTCTGGGATCTCTGGGGTGTTGTTTGTCCCTCTTCCCTGTGTAGAAGGTGCAGAAGTTTCCTCCTGGTACTTGGCAGTGCTTTTTCCCTGTCAGGGTCTGAGCTCCTCCTGCACATGCAGATCTGGCAGAGGGGAACAATGACAATCTCAGGAACACTAATATAAAACTGTCCCAAAATGCAAATTATTCCAAAGTACAGTTCTCACCTTAACACTTCTCTAAAATACTTCTGTTTCAGCTCTTTTCCACACAGGTTTCTGTGTGTCCAGGTCTCTGAATTTTCTATTTAGATCCACAAGATCTTCTACTGATTTACCACAAAGAAGACCAGACATGCTTATCAATCTTATTTCTGAGCCAGAACAGAGTTTATCCTTATGAATTTATAATTTCAGGCACCTGTCTTATTTCAGGCAATTCCACTTCCAAAACAGCTTGTAATTTTCCCAAATAAATGAAGCCTTTTTTTTTTTTTTTTTTTTTTTTTCCACTGAAAACTGGAGTGGTGAGAGTATTACTGAGATCTGTCCTCTGTGTTTAAGGAAGATTTCATTAAGAAAAGAGAAATATTGCTAAATAAATGTCAAAATGTGCCTCTGGAGTTCATGTCACCACCAGAGCAACAGGTTGTGAACCAGTTGAGCTTATGACAAGGGCACTGAGTAAATGAATTAAAAAAAAAAAAAAAAATCAACACAAAAGAGGAAGTAAAGGCAAAAATTATTTTGTCTGGAAAAATGTAAATGACAAAGCCACCACATGGGTCTGGCAAAAGGTGAAAACCCTGCTGGGTTTCACCCAGCATGGGAAAATTAAGCAGGTAAAAAATATTTTTTAATGCCTATTAGAAGCTTAATAGTGTTTGTTTCTTTTTAGGAAAAGGATCGACAGCTTTACATACAGAATATTTATGCAAATCGGATGCCAAAAGCCCTGAGGGACAGAAGTGATTTGGTTCCTAATGACCAAAGTATGTCTGTAATCATCTTTTCTTGTTTAGCTAAGTGACACTTCTACTGTTTTAGAACTGGGAGGTTTATTCCAAATTAAATGCCTAAGTAGTGATTTGTATGGGCTGAAAAGGTGAAAAGGTTTAGGAAGTTTAAAGGCTTAAATGCTAGAAAAGAACAATATAAATTAAGTTCTACCAAGGAAGAAAGAGCTCTTTAGTAAAGAATATTTCTTTCCCATGGATGCTCATAGATACTGGGGAGAAATATCTATTCCATGCAGTCTTGGCTATCCAATATTCCAAGGGCAGCTGCCTGGAGTGGGATTCAGCTGATAAAAACCAACCAGTGTTGTTTGAGATGCACCAGTTTGCCTCCACCACACCCAGAATTTGGGATGGAATGATCCAAACATGGACTTCCCTAAGGCTGAAGCACCTCTTGAAAACACTGGTCAGATATTGCTGCTCCTGAAGTGAAGCAGAAATCAGGATTTCCTTCATGTGGGTACCAAAGATCACTTCACAAACCTGTCTGCTGGAAATGCTCCCCACAGAATTCCTCAAATCGTGGCATCAATACAAAATCATATCACACTCAGTTGCTTATTTCTTTCCTCTCCATTGCCTTTGTAAACCTATTAACTCTGCCTTAACCAACTGTGAACTGCAGGGTAAATTGGTAATTCAAGGTGCAAAATTAAGAAAAATACATATTCCTGGTTCTCATCCCGAGTCAGACACGTTTTTTATGAAACTCTAAATTCCTGTTTATTTACACCACATAATTACCGTTTTTTTTTTTTTTTTAATTTTACTCACATATGGCCTTGTAATCAATAGGAGTTGAATATTGTTAATCAATTATGGTACTTAAACCACTGTTATTGTTTAAATTCTTCTATCCTTTGAACAAGATAAGGGAGCTTAGTTGGAGAGAGACATGATATTTTGCAATAAAAAGCTTCCAAGCAAAGTTGCCTTATCCTCTGGAATTTGTAGAAAAAGGTTTCATTCTCTACCAGTTAATAGATTTGGAAACCCAGAGCTAGAATTGCTGACCATTTGTTTTCCTTTTGACTACTGATTTAAATTTTCCTTTAGCAGATTTTTAAAGCGTTGCCGCTTCGGGTCATTATTTTCTAGTTGATGTTGACAAAAGTTTTTAGCCAGGCAGGAATTTCGGAGCTGTTTTTTTTTTATAACGCTGCTGCTGAATGGCTGGAGGGAGGCTTCCTTAGGTGGTGCGAAAGCTCTGTGCAGGTAACTTACCTGGATTTTTTGGCTGGAGAGGGATTCCAGGAGCAGCGGAGCGCGGGCGGGTGGCGGTGGCTCACCTGGGGGGGCAGCGCCCTCTAGTCCCGGTCCCGGGGAACGCCCAGCTGGTCCCGACTGGAAAAGCTCCTGGAGCCACTGGGGGAAAAGCTGGAGCAACTGGGAAACCAATTCCTCCTCACCATCAGAATCATTCCAGCCTGGTCGCCAGCATCCCTTTCACCGCCCAACTGATGCCTTAGGTTTTAGCTATTATATTTTTTAGACTCTGTGCTGTTTTGGTGAGTAGTTTTAGGTTTCATATTCAGTGCTGCTGAGCTCTCTTCGCAGTGTAGATAGACAAAACAATTCCTTCTCTAGTTTGGGACTAAGGACAACTCTCAGGCCCAAGAATGAAAACAACGGTGAAATGAGAAGGAAAAACAAGGAGGATGGAGATTCATAACCTGGAGCTGTGGTTGGACAATTGATTCTAATATGCTCATGGACCAGAACTTATAAAAATGTGAGACCTCGTGACCTGGGTGTCCATTTTGTGACCACTTTGGGCCATTTTGGGTGTGGTCCAGTTGGACTCTTGCGTGGCCCAAGAGTACCCATTGAGACCTTTTAATAAATCCCTACTTTATCCTTTGCCCTGTGTGGTCTCTGTTCCAGCTCAGCCTCCAGAAGCATCACGACTGTGAACAATGGGAGGGCACCATTTTTATGTTTGATCCTTTGATTTCTGAGCTCAAAACTGGGAATAAGGGTGGATGTGGATGTGGGTAAGATCCCAGGTTTTCTGCTCTGGTGGTAGCAACTTTCTCATCTGCTGTACTCATGTCAAAATTATTCCAAAAACAGAGTAAAGGAACAATATATTCATCTTCTCCATCTCATATCCATATTTCTCTGAACGTCTCATTCAGTCACTCCCTTGGAAACTCTTCCAAAGACCGCCGATATTTCAAACAGTGTTAAGCATTTCCCATGAGCTGAGTTCCAAAAAGATCCAAATGTAGGAAACTGAACTCTGAGGCTTCATAGCAGACCTCTCAAATTTACACTAGAATGGAATCAAAAATTGAGCCCGTGTGGGCTCTGAGGCATAGACACACTTGTCTGACTTCACATGTTGTGTATGAACAGGATTTTGTAGTATATTTTTATATATATTTATGTATATAAGTATGTTTAGGATGCACTGATGTACGGAGGAAAGGGCTCAGAAATCCAGGTTTGTAGCATTTCTAGATTCAACAGAACAAATAATTTCTTTTTAAAAGGGCATTAAGGTATGCATTAAAAAAAATGTTTAAATTCTTGGTCACATACCAGTATTGTCAGTTGTTAGTGATATCTTTTATTTATATCAACAACCCAATTCCAGAAATTACTGTAGTGCTAATGCTTGTCCTATTCAACAGGTCTGAGAGCAGACAGAGCAGTACAAGTAGATAAAGAGAGTTTCAGAGAACTGCTGCTGTCTCAGCACCAGGAAACAGAAAAAAATCCAATCCAGCCAAAAAAGGTGGGGAAGATCTGGATGCAAATCCAACCCCGTTTAAACTCTCAGCTGAGGTGTATCTTATTCCCTAAGTTGCAATAATATGCCTGGATAGCCTGATCCATCATCTTGGATGTGGATTCTGCATGAGTGTGATTACAGTACAGAAATAACGCTGGGATGCAAAAGAAGAATGTAACAGCAATAGAAATGTACTCATCTTTTTATAAATTATAATGATTGTGTTCTTTTAAAAGTCACTAAACAAGCCTTCCCTTGACATTTTTACCTTTAATTGCCAATTGTAGGAGAAAAGAGGAGATAAGGGTGAAGGTAAAGCAAAGGAAGTTTGCTCAGATGCTCAGGGTAGAAAAGAAAACCAAACAACCAAGAAAGTGCCAATTCCAGAAACTTTTAACAGGACACACAGAGGTAGGTTAAATGTTTCTCTCAGAAATTCACCTGATCTTTGCAAATTACCAGATGTCCTGGTAATTTATGTGGTTCTGACAGCCCTTCACTGGCACCTGGCTGACGGGAACAAGTTCCAAATGATGAATGAAGTGTCACTGGAATCCCAGAATCATCTGGGTTGGAAAATACAGCTGCTGGTGGTGCTGCACTGACAGCAGAGCTGCTCTGCAGCATGTGGCATTTCCACCCTGCTGTTCTTCCCAAAGCACTTCCTGGCCAGGGGGGTAAAAATTCAATGTTCTGTCTGTAACAGGATAATTAGCAGTTGTTAATTTAGACTAATCAAACTGATCTCAAAGTGGCAGCTGGGAATCTTCATCACTGTGAAGATATTTCCATGGCTGGAAAAGGAAGAGGATTGTGAGGGCTGGGAGCAGCTCCTCATTAGTGATCCCTGGAAAGAGGTTTTATGTAGATTTCAGTCACTGTGTTCTCATGGGAAAGTTATGTGCAAGGGACTCATCTGTAAACGTTTTTATTCTGAAGAAATTCTATAGAACAGGGGAAAGAAAAAGCCACTGCTGTTCCCTCATTTGTGTTTTTCTTTCTAGAAACATTGCTGTTATTTCCTTTAAGGCTTTTAGGAAAAGAAAAGGTCTGAACATGTCACAAATGGCAGGAGACCTCCAGGTGACACATTTATCCAGGTGGAACAGGTGATTCAGGTCACATTCCTGTAACTTGGCATGTGTTAATTCCTGAGCTTTGTACCCTGCAGCTTTTCCAGAGCCCCCCAAATAACCAAAGTCAGCATTTGTTTTTAAAATGCCCTTCTAAAACTGACAGAAAGCACAGGTCTTACAATGCCCCCTGTGAACCTTTGAAGAATCTGGGAAATCTGAGTGTCTCTCATTGATATTAGACTTTTATCGAAGCCTTACTTGGCTTTTTTAGTTCCTGCAACTTCTTATTTCTCCTTTAAGTGTGGATTATGTCTCGTTTTGGGGGTATTCTGTGAATCTATGAAGAGCACAGCACCCATTATAAATCATCTCCTGTACAGATAAAGACATCTCTGTACACACATTCCTTTTCCTACTGGAAAGTGGAACCCCCTCATTTCCAGGTGAGAGAGTTGCTGTATATCCTGCTCCACACAAGCAACTCTGTTTTGAATTAAGGGAAAGGAAATCCTGCGTATCCCTAAGTTCCACTGAAAAGCCAGAAAGTGACAATTAAGAGTTCAGCTCTCACCTGGTTTCTCTGGTGCATTGTACATGACTTTTCTTGGCACAGTATTACTGTACATAATGGCAGCTAAATCCATTTAACTAAATGCAACACCATGAAAAAAGTAAAAATGAAGATATTAACCTGGATTCAGTGGCAGAATTACATTGTCTAAATTCTGCCCCATGTTGTTGTATTTATTATAGATGGTATTTGAAATACTATCAATAAAAACTGAAGCAATGAAATAAGGATGTGAGACTTGCTCTTTTTAAAGCTTCATAACTCATCATGTTCTTAAACTCCACAATATTCCAGGGGGCAAACTACTGATGGAAGAATGCAATTATTCAGAATTTATTAAAGAAATGGAAAAAGGGACAGAATTTCTTAAACAGGAGTTGAACAGTCTGATGAAGTCTGAACAAAATCCTCAAAGTATGAGGATTGATGGAGTGAAAGAGAACAATCCAGAGGGAGAGGCAGTGGAAGAAGTTGAAAAAGAAGAGGAAAAACCATACGAGCAGCAAAAGAAAAAAGCCAAGAGTGAAGGTGCAATTCCAAGCAAAGACCCCACTAGGCAGAAAAAAAAATACATCTCACAAGTTGAGATTTTGCATCAGGGGCTCCACACTTCAGGTGCCAAGTGCGAAGGAGGCAGCCAGAGCTGCAGGAACACTCCTGTGTCCTGGGGGAAAATTTCCTTTGGGGCTTATGAACCTTCTTTTGGGCAACTCTCCCTGGCTGGGCAGGACAGCACCTCTGGGGTGCAGGGCTGGAACCACCTGATGGCTTGTGAGAGGAAAACTCCCGATGCAGCAGCTCTTTGGAGAGGGCTGTTTGCAAGGAGACAGCCCCTGGACTTCCAGCAGCACAGGGGTGAAGGCAGACAAGTGAGGGGTGAAAGGCAAATCCCAAATTTCATGACAGGGTCCAACTCTCCTCCTTAAAACCAACCCTGAGAATATGCAATTATTTCTGAGAGTGAAGTACATTAGCTTACCCATAGAAAGTTTAACCTTTCAGATTTTTAAAACCCAAATGTTTTACTCTCATTAAATGTTTAGTAAATCTTACAAGCACTGGCAATTGCTTTTCAAGTTTTCCAAAACAATCTTATCAGTTGTCACAAGAAACCATTCTGTGCTTGGTGTATATCCACAAAAATGTGCTGTATTAAGAATTCCTTATCATTTTTACCTGTTACCAGGTAAAAGTTAGTCCAAGTTTAGGAAGTTCCAGGTTTTTGCACTCCCAAGGAGCTGGAATTTGGAAGCTGGTGGTTGTCAGCTCACTGACATGAGCACCCTGCTTTCATAAGGTTCACAGCTGGGTGAGGACCAACAATGCAAGAAAAGAAAACAACTTTTTTAGTTCCTTCTCTCCCAAACAGCTTCCAGAACCCACAGATAATAAAAATAATTTGCTCCTACATTGTTTTCACGAGCATTAGAAACCTCTAAAGCCTCATTCTTTCTCACTGTTGGAACTTATCAAAGCAGTTTGCCTGGTAACTTCCCCAGCTGACATCCAGAGATGAATGTGCAAGAGGAAAGCATTGTTTTGGAGAAGTCAGGCATAGCCAGTCCCCAAAAAGCCTCTAAAAATCCTTGTTTAAAGTTATGTAAGCGAGGGGAGGAGGATTGTGTTTTGTTCCTCACAGTAATTCATTAAATACTTGCTACATTCATCTGAAGTTTGGAAAAATTAGGGGCATTCTGTTAATTTTTAAAGGCAATAGCACTTTTAAAAATGTCAAAAATAACACTGCAATAGTTTTAAAGGTGACAGAGGCATTCAGAGATGAACCTGCTTGCAGCAGTATCTCAAAGGTTTAGAAAAAAAACTAAAAAAAATAAATCAGTCCAGTTGATTCAAACAGTATTTCCTTCTGCACAAACACAGGGGGGTGTTGTTTTGGCTTGGATTTTGGTGAGTTTGAGGTTTGTCCTGTCATTTTGGGTTTGCTTGTTTGGGGTTTTTGTGGGTTGCTTAGGAAAACTGCAGTTAATATTAAAAAAAGAGATGAGAAAACCTAAGATGGGTTGAAAAGCTTTATTTCCTTAATAAAATCACAATTAAACATAACACTCAGTCACAATATTTTTTTCCTTGATATTTATTTTCATGTTGGCTAAATGCAATTCCTAATATAAAATCTCAATTTTTAAATTAACATTTAAAAAAAAAGAAAATATTTAATCCACATATATATACACACAAACAACATAACCAGACCTTTTGAACTGGTTTTTAAAGGCAGTGTCAATTTTGGAGGGGTCCTGGCCCCTTCCTTCCTTCTTGCAGGGAGGAAAAGGCCCTGGAATAGCAGAACAGATCATTCCTCTGTGGGAATTCCAGAGTGGGAAGCTAAATCAGCATCCCCTCTGCAGGAACAGCACTGACAGGAGCCTGTGCTTGGCAGCTAAAGAAACCTCTTAAGAGAGAAAATCTTGATTAAACACATCTATTTTTTTAGGAGAGCTCAAGAACATTCCAATTTTAGGGTAAAAAAAATCACAAGGAAAGTCTCTTTTGCCCCAAGCCAAGCAAAAAACCTCCCTGTGGCCTCTGCACCACTCAACATGATCCCACCACATTTTACAGCAAAGGAACAGCCAAGTTCCCAAATGAATTCCTGAAGCCAGCACATTTCCAGTTTAAAACCACAAATCCAACACTTTTAGATGTTGGTGACAACAGGCCACGACAAAACCTTATGGTTCTGCCACAAATAAATCCAAAATGAGGATTTATAACCAGCAATGCTGTTCTTTGCAAACTGAAAGACAAACTCTGGGAAAAGAAATCCAAAGGGCTGACTGATATCCAAATGGAATAGCAAGGATTGCCTCAGACCTTGTCTCATGACAGGTAACTGTCCCTTTTTTTTTTTTTTGTTTTTTTTGTTAAATGAATTTAAAACAGTGATAATGTAAATGCAGTCCATGGAATGCTGGGATTCCTTCAGCTGAAGGGGTGCAGCATAATAGCCACAACTTTATTGCAGACCACGAGCCAGCAGGTAATTCCCACACCTCCTGGAAAAAGGGGGAGAAACCAGGATTGAAATTGTTGGATCAATAACCCTGAGGAGCCTTGTGCAGCTAAAAACAACCTTGGAAGTGTAAAATAGAAACTCAAGAATTCATGAGGCCAACAGGAACAAAACTCTTTACATACAGAAGGGAGATACAAGAGATGGGAGATAAATCAATGCTGGTCCCAAAAAATTCTGAATTGTCTTGGGAGAAGAACACCAAATACACAAATATGAGCTAAAGTGTGGTGAGTGCACCCCACAGCTAAAAGCAGCTGTTATAGACCTAAGAGAAAATATCTGATGTTTAAGGCCTGGCAAGTCACAGAATGCTTTGCTTGAACCTAAATTCAGGATTTGAGAGAGGTGAAAAAGTAAATTTCCTCAAAAACTGACATCAGTTATTTTGTAAGTATATAGCTATTCACAGCACACCTGTGAAGAAAACTCCCTTTTGGGTGATTTTCTAATTTAAATCTCCCCCAGGGTCTACTCAAACAGATAATGCTCTGTTTGGGTGGAAATAAAAAAAAGACAAAATTCCGTGAGCAGTTCAAACCAGAATTGAGCACACACGGAAGAGCTGCTCAAATATTTGAACCCTGTGCTCTGGGAGCCAGAGAAGCAGCTGCTGTTAATCCATGGATGCTTTGGGGCTTGGGAATGGTTTGTTTTTTTTTTTTCCTCACCTGCCACTCCTGTAGGGAAGGCCACCAGGCGCTCCAGGGGAGCCAACCATTTGCTGGGAAGCACCGTGACAGGCTCAGAGTAGTACTTCCAGATCAGAGAGATCATCAGGGCAGCCTGGAATGGCAATTTTTATGAGTTTGGATAATAACACACATCAAAGTACATTCCCATTGCTACCTGGAAACAGCAAATAATAAATTCTAATGAAAAGGAATTGTTTGTTGCTTTTACCTTCTTCAAAATATTTTCAGATTTGGTATGACCTTAATTTATACACAATATTAGGAGGTTGCAGTGAGAACTTGTTTTCTTTTAAGACCCTTGCTCCAATCCAGCAGAGTCAAACACAGTGAATAGCATTTGTTAAAATTCTGATGACCCTTTTTAGCCTGAATTTTTGCCTACAAGGAATGCAACCTACTTTAACAATCCCCTAAGGAAATCTTCAGGCTGACCACTGCCGTCCTCGTTAGCAAATTCTCGTTAGAGAATTCTTTGGCATCACGTCAGAAACTACACAGACAATCTGATGAGGCACCGTGGGGAAATGTGTGGCAGCTGTAGGTGGAGATTTGCATCCTCAGCAGAAGTATATTTTGTTTGCAAAGCCAGAATTGTATTTACATGTAGCAGAATTTTCCTGGTTTGGGGCCATATATAAAAAAAAAAAAAAAAAAAAGTGATTAAAGAGCTCGGACAAACTCCAGTCTTGTCCCCCCAAAACCAGAAACACAGAGCTGAGATGAAAGATAAACTCCTTCCATCCTCAACTACCAGATTTTATCAGCAGCATTTCCCTTCCAGTTCCAGAAAATCTTTCTGTTTGACAAGCTCTGTGTCCCTGGAATCCCAGAATTGTTTGGGTTGGAAGGGACCTTAAAACCCATCCAGTGCCACCCCTGCCATGGCAGGGACACCTCCCACTGTCCCAGGCTGCTCCAGCCCCAATGTCCAACCTGGCCTGGGACACTGCCAGGGATCCAGGGACAGCCACAGCTGCTCTGGGCACCCTGTGCCAGGGCCTGACCACCCTCACAGGGAACAATTCCTGCCCCAAATCCCATCAAATCCCACTCTCTGATCCTACTTTGAAGCCATTCCCCCTTGTCCTGTCACTCCATCCCTTGGGAATATTCTGTTTCCATCTTTCTTGTCAGATCCTTCAGGCCCTACAAGGCCACCCTGAGCTCAGCCCAAAGCTTCTCCTGTGCAGCTGAACAATGCCAGCTGTGCCAGCCTTTCCTGCCAGCAGAGCTGCTCCATCCTCTGCTCATCCTGCTGCCTCCTCTGGGCTCTCTGCAGCAGCTCCAGCTCCTCCCTGTGCTGGGGGAGCCCTGAGTGACCAGCTTTGGGCCAATAAACCAGCAGAGAATTGTAACACTACTGAGGATTTGGGTTAAGTTGTATCCATAACAAAATATTTACTTACCTGCAATATGTAGAATACAATATTTATGACCCACTTTATTTTGGCTAATTGGGCAGTTCGTGCTTTCACTGTTAAAGGAAAAAAAAATACTTTCCATTACTTATAATAATAAATTATAATTACATTACATTAGCAATTTTTCAATATTTCACTGTTTAAGGTTGGACATTACCCTGTTTAAAAGTCTCTTTCCAAATGCCTTATAGCTATATTAAAAACACCCTTCTACAACAAACTGACAGCTCTGTACACACTGTAGCTTCTTTCTTGACTTACTCAAAAAAGGATTCAGGTGCTAAAGCATCACTGAGAAAGAATAAATAATTACAGTGGAACGGCCAGAAATTCCTGGAAAGACACAAGCAAGCTCTTCAAATAGTTTGAAGAGGAAAAAATAAAGAAAGAGGAAGAAAGGAAGGAAGAAAGGGAGGACAGGAGAGAGGGAGGAGAGAGAAGAGAAGAGGAAGAGAGAAAGAAGAGGGAGCAGAGGAAGAAGGAGAGAAGAGAGAGAAAGGAGAAAAAGGGGAGAGGGAGGGGGAAAGGGAGAGGGAGGGGGAAAGGAGAGGAGGGGGAAAGGGAGAGGGAGGGGGAAAGGGAAGAGGGAGGGGAAAGGGAGAGGAGAGGGAGGAAAAGAAAGACCGGGAAAGAGGGAAAGAGAGAAAGAAAGAGGAGAAATGATGGAAAGAGGAGAAGAGAAAGTATGGAGAAAAGAGAGGAAAAGAGAGAAAGAGAGAAAGAGAGGAAAGAGAGAAAGAGAAGAAAGAGGAGAAAGAGAGAAAGAGAGAAAGAGAGAAAGAGACGACAAGAGAGAAAGAGAGGAAAGAGAGGAAAAGAGATGGAAAGAGAGAAAGGAGAAAGAAGGAGAAAGAGAGGAGGCAAGAGAGAGAAAGAGAGAGAAAGAGAGAGAAAGAGAGGAGAAAGAGAGAGGAAAGAGACGAGAAAGACGAGAGAAAGAGAGAGAAAGGAGAGAAAGAGAGAAAGGAAAGGCGAGAAAGAGGAGAATGGAAGAAAGTTGTGAGGAGAAAGACATTAGTATTGATGAGGAAAAGAGGAGGAAAGAGAGAAAGAGAGAAAGAGAGAAAAGAGATACAAATGAGGAGAAAAGAGCTGGGCGGATCTGAGGAAGGATGAAGCCCAGAGGAGAAAAGACGAGAAAGAGAGTGAGGAGATGAGACCGAGAGAAAGAAGGAGCGAGAGAGAGAAGGAGAGAGAGGAGAAAGAATAGAGAGGCGAGAAAGGGGGGGGGGGGGGGGGGAGGGGAAAAAAAGAGAGGAGAAAGATGGGGGGGAAGAGAAAGAGAGAGAAGGAAAGCGAGAGAAAGAGAGAGAAAAGAGAGAGAAAGAGAGAGAAAGACGAGAGAAAAGAGGAGAGAAAGAGAAGGGGAGAGGAAAGATGAGAGGAAAGAGAAGAGAGAGAGGAAAGAAGAAAGCCGAGAGAAAAATTTCGAGAGAAAGAGGAGAGAAAGAGGAGAAAGGGAAAGAGCGAGAAAGAGGAGAGAAAGAGGGCCGAGAAAGAGAGAGGGAAAAGAGAATACGAGAGAGAAAGAGAAAGAGAGAAAAGAGGAAAGAGAGAGAAAGAGAGAAGGAAAGAGAGAGAAAGAGATGAGAAAGAGATGAGAAAGAGAGGAAAGAGAGGGGAGAGAAATCCTGGAAAGACGAGAGAAAGAGAGAGAGAGAGAAAGAAGAGAGGGGAAAAGAGAGAGAAAGAGTGAGAGAAGATGAGAGAAAGGAGAGGAGAAAGAGAGAGGGAAAGAGGAGAGAAAGAGAGAGAAGAGAGGAAAGAGATTGGAGAGATGAGAAAGAGAGAGAAAGAGGTAGAGAGAAAGAGCGTGAGAGAAAGAGAAGAGAGAAGAAGCGGAGAGACGCAGAGAAAGAGAGAGAAAGAGAGAGAAAGAGAGAGAAAGAGAGAGAAAGAGAGAGAAGAGACGAGAGAGAGAGAGAAAGAACGGGGACATGAGAGAAAGATCGGGAGAGAAAGAGAGAGAGGAGAGAGAGAGAGAGAAAGAAAGAACACTGAAAATGGGTGGAAGATGGGGGAAGGCCAAGTTGGAGGATAAACTTAAAACTGAAAAACACTCTTGAGAGAATACTTTTCGGAAACAGCAAAATTTTTTTATTTTTTTTGTTTTGGCAACAGGGGGCAGACATGGAAACGTACCGTGAGTTTTGAGCTTGCAGTCATTTTGTTAATTTCCTCTCAGCCGGGTATCTGGCAATTATCATCAGTATGATGGTGGCAAGCTCCTGCTTT